>SRSE01000480.1:0-146846 GCA_005024645.1 Planiliza haematocheilus
AACATCTACCAACTGTATGTTTCCTTTGATGTGATTCGGGCATTTCCAGATTCGTCACAATGCAGTGGTTGCATGGGGAATCAGTCTAATTGCTTTCATGACTAGGTAACTTCTTCCAAGTCAATGTTTCCTTTGATGTTAATGTTGCCTTTGAAGAGTGAGTCACAACTTTAGTGTTGCAGTGGTCTGACCCTGCAGTAATCACAGATGATGGAAATCATCATTGTGTCCATTATTATGGTGCGAATGTTCCTATTACTAGTGATGAAAATGAAAAGCTTACAACACCTGGTATTCCCAGGCGGTCTCCCATCCAAGTACTAACCAGTCCCTACCCTGCTTAGCTTCCGAGATCAGACGAGATCGGGCGTGTTTACAGGCTGGTATGGCCGTAAGCGAGAGCTGTAATCACAAAAACAGTATCAATAGATGATGGAGGTCACCATGGTGGTGCATGATGATGAATCGGATGTTCCTACACTTATAATGAGTAGGTAATAACTTTCAAGTGATGTTTCCTTTGATGTGACTGGTGTCTGTCTTTGAAGATCGGGTCACAACTTCAGTGTTGCCATGAGGAACAGGTCTAGTGCTTTGATAACTAGGCAACATCTACCAACTGTATGTTTCCTTTGATGTGATTCGGGGCATTTCCAGATTCGTCACAATGCAGTGGTTGCATGGGGAATCAGTAATTGCTTTCATGACTAGGTAACTTCTTCCAAGTCATGTTTCCTTTGATGTTAATGTTGCCTTTGAAGATTGAGTCACAACTTAGTGTTGCAGTGGTCTGACCCTGCAGTAATCACAGATGATGGAAATCATCATTGTGTCCATTATTATGGTGCGAATGTTCCTATTACTAGTGATGAAAATGAAAAGCTTACAGCACCTGGTATTCCCAGGCGGTCTCCCATCCAGTATAACCAGGGCCCTACCCTGCTTAGCTTCCGAGATCAGACGAGATCGGGCGTGTTCAGGCTGGTATGGCCGTAAGCGAGAGCTGTAATCACAAAAAACAGTATCAATAGATGATGGAGGTCACCATGGTGTTGCATGATGATGAATGGGATGTTCCTACACTTATAATGAGTAGGTAATAACTTTCAAGTGATTGTTTCCTTTGATGTGACTGGTGTCTTTGAAGATCGGGTCACAACTTCAGTGTTGCATGAGGAACAGGTCTAGTGCTTTGATAACTCGGCAACATCTACCAACTGTATGTTTCCTTTGATGTGATTCGGGCATTTCCAGATTTGTCACAATGCAGTGGTTGCATGGGGAATCAGTCTAATTGCTTTCATGACTAGGCAACTTCTTCCAAGTCAATGTTTCCTTTGATGTTATTGTTGCCTTTGAAGAGTGACTCCTTTGATGCCATGGTTGCCTTTGAAGATTGAGTCACAACTTTAGTTGCAGTGGTCTGACCCTGCAGTAATCACAGATGATGGAAATCATCATTGTGTCCATTATTATGGTGCGAATGTTCCTATTACTAGTGATGAAAATGAAAAGCTTACAGCACCTGGTATTCCTAGGCGGTCTCCCATCCAAGTACTAACCAGGCCCTACCCTGCTTAGCTTCCGAGATCAGACGAGATCGGGCGTGTTCAGGTTGGTATGGCCGTAAGCGCGAGCTGTAATCACAAAAACAGTATCAATAGATGATGGAGGTCACCATGGTGGTGCATGATGATGAATGGGATGTTCCTACACTTATAATGAGTAGGTAATAACTTTCAAGTGAATGTTTCCTTTGATGTGACTGGTGCTTTGAAGATCGGGTCACACTTCAGTGTTGCATGAGGAACAGGTCTAGTGCTTTGATAACTAGGCAACATCTACCAACTGTATGTTTCCTTTGATGTGATTCGGGCATTTCCAGATTTGTCACAATGCAGTGGTTGCATGGGGAATCAGTCTAATTGCTTTCATGACTAGGCAACTTCTTCCAAGTCAATGTTCCTTGATGTTATTGTTGCCTTTGAAGAGTGAGTCAAACTTTAGTGTTGCAGTGGTCTGACCCTGCAGTAATCACAGATGATGGAAATCATCATTGTGTCCATTATTATGGTGCGAATGTTCCTATTACTAGTGATGAATGAAAATGAAAGCTTACAGCACCTGGTATTCCCAGGCGGTCTCCCATCCAAGTACTAACCAGGCCCTACCCTGCTTAGCTTCCGAGATCAGACGAGATCGGGCGTGTTCAGGCTGGTATGGCCGTAAGCGAGAGCTGTAATCACAAAAACAGTATCAATAGATGATGGAGGTCACCATGGTGTTGCATGATGATGAATCGGATGTTCCTACACTTATAATGAGTAGGTAATAACTTTCAAGTGAATGTTCCTTTGATGTGACTGGTGTCTTTGAAGATCGGGTCACAACTTCAGTGTTGCATGAGGAACAGGTCTAGTGCTTTGATAACTAGGCAACATCTACCAACTGTATGTTTCCTTTGATGTGATTCGGGCATTTCCAGATTTGTCACAATGCAGTGGTTGCATGGGGAATCAGTCTAATTGCTTTCATGACTAGGCAACTTCTTCCAAGTCAATGTTTCCTTTGATGTTATTGTTGCCTTTGAAGATTGAGTCAGAACTTTAGTGTTGCAGTGGTTGACCCTGCAGTAATCACAGATGATGGAAATCATCATTGTGTCCATTATTATGGTGCAAGGTCCTATTACTAGTGATGAAAATGAAAAGCTTACAGCACCTGGTATTCCCATGCGGTCTCCCATCCAAGTACTAACCAGGCCCTACCCTGCTTAGCTTCCGAGATCAGACGAGATCGGGCGTGTTCAGGCTGGTATGGCCGTAAGCGAGATCTGTAATCACAAAAACAGTATCAATAGATGATGGAGGTCACCATGGTGTTGCATGATGATGAATGGGATGTTCCTACACTTATAATGAGTAGGTAATAACTTTCAGTGAATGTTTCTTTGATGTGACTGGTGTTTTGAAGATCGGGTCACAACTTCAGTGTTGCATGAGGAACAGGTCTAGTGCTTTGATAACTAGGCAACTACCAACTGTATTTCCTTTGATGTGATTCGGGCATTTCCAGATTTGTCACAATGCAGTGGTTGCATGGGGAATCAGTCTAATTGCTTTCATGACTAGGCAATTCTTCCAAGTCAATGTTTTCCTTTGATGTTATTGTTGCCTTTGAAGATTGAGAAGAACTTTAGTGTTGCAGTGGTCTGACCCTGCAGTAATCACAGATGATGGAAATCATCATTGTGTCCATTATTATGGTGCGAATGTTCCTATTACTAGTGATGAAAATGAAAAGCTTACAGCACCTGGTATTCCCAGGCGGTCTCCCATCCAAGTACTAACCAGTCCCTACCCTGCTTAGCTTCCGAGATCAGACGAGATCGGGCGTGTTCAGGCTGGTATGGCCGTAAGCGAGAGCTGTAATCACAAAAACAGTATCAATAGATGATGGAGGTCACCATGGTGTTGCATGATGATGAATCGGATGTTCCTACACTTATAATGAGTAGGTAATAACTTTCAGTGAAATTTTCCTTGATTGATGGGGTCCCTTTTTGAAGATCGGTCACAACTTCCTGTTGCCATGAGGAACAGGTCTAGCTGGCTTTGATTACTAGGCAACATCTAACCACTGTATGTTTCTTTGATGTGATGCGGGCAGTTTCCAGATTCTGCAAATGCAGTGGTTGCATGGGAATCAGTCAATTGATTTTCATGACTAGTAACTTCGTCAAGTCAATGTTTCCTTTGATGTTAAATGTTCCTTGAAAGAGTGACTCCTTTGATGGCATTTTGCCTTTAAGATTGAGTCACAACGTTAGTGTTGCAGTGGCGGGACCCTGGCATAATCACAGATGATGGAATCTCATTGTGTCCATTATTATTGGTGCGAATGTTCCTATTACATAGTGATGAAAATGCAAAGCTACAGCACCTGGTAGTTCCCCAGGCGGTCTCCAGCAAGTACTAACCAGTCCCTACCCTGCTTAGCTTCCGAGATCAGACGAGATCGGGCGTGTTCAGGCTGGTATGGCCGTAAGCGAGAGCTGTAGATCACAAAACAGTATCAATAGATGATGGAGGTCACCATGGTGTTGCATGATGATGAATGGGATGTTCCTACACTTATAATGAGTAGGTAATAACTTTCAGTGAATGTTTCCTTTGATGTGACTGGTGTCTTTGAAGATCGGGTCACAACTTCAGTGTTGCATGAGGAACAGGTCTAGTGCTTTGATAACTAGGCAACATCTACCAACTGTATGTTTCCTTTGATGTGATTCGGCGGCATTTCCAGATTTGTCACAATGCAGTGTTGCATGGGGAATCAGTCTAATTGCTTTCATGACTAGGCAACTTCTTCCAAGTCAATGTTTCCTTTGATGTTATTGTTGCCTTTGAAGATTGAGTCAGCAACTTTAGTGTTGCAGTGGTCTGACCCTGCAGTAATCACAGATGATGGAATCATCATTGTGTCCATTATTATGGTGCGAATGTTCCTATTACTAGTGATGAAAATGAAAAGCTTACAGCACCTGGTATTCCCAGGCGGTCTCCCATCCAAGTACTAACCAGGCCCTACCTGCTTAGCTTCCGAGATCAGACGAGATCGGGGTGTTCAGGCTGGTATGGCCGTAAGCGAGAGCTGTAATCACAAAAACAGTATCAATAGATGATGGAGGTCACCATGGTGTTGCATGATGATGAATGGGATGTTCCTACACTATAATGAGTAGGTAATAACTTTCAAGTGAATGTTTCCTTTGATGTGACTGGTGTCTTTGAAGATCGGGTCACAACTTCAGTGTTGCATGAGGAACAGGTCTAGTGCTTTGATAACTAGGCAACATCTACCAACTGTATGTTTCCTTGATGTGATTCGGGCATTTCCAGATTTGTCACAATGCAGTGGTTGCATGGGGAATCAGTCTAATTGCTTTCATGACTAGGCAACTTCTTCCAAGTCAATGTTTCCTTTGATGTTATTGTGCCTTTGAAGAGTGACTCCTTTGATGCCATGGTGCCTTTGAAGATTGAGTCACAACTTTAGTGTTGCAGTGGTCTGACCCTGCAGTAATCACAGATGATGGAAATCATCATTGTGTCCATTATTATGGTGCGAATGTTCCTATTACTAGTGATGAAAATGAAAAGCTTACAGCACCTGGTATTCCCAGGCGGTCTCCCATCCAAGTACTAACCAGGCCCTACCCTGCTTAGCTTCCGAGATCAGACGAGATCGGGCGTGTTCAGGCTGGTATGGCCGTAAGCGAGAGCTGTAATCACAAAAACAGTATCAATAGATGATGGAGGTCACCATGGTGTTGCATGATGATGAATGGGATGTTCCTACACTTATAATGAGTAGGTAATAACTTTCAAGTGAATGTTTCCTTTGATGTGACTGGTGTCTTTGAAGATCGGGTCACAACTTCAGTGTTGCATGAGGAACAGGTCTAGTGCTTTGATAACTAGGCAACATCTACCAACTGTATGTTTCCTTTGATGTGATTCGGGCATTTCCAGATTTGTCACAATGCAGTGGTTGCATGGGGAATCAGTCTAATTGCTTTCATGACTAGGCAACTTCTTCCAAGTCAATGTTTCCTTTGATGTTATTGTTGCCTTTGAAGAGTGACTCCTTTGATGCCATTGTTGCCTTGAAGATTGAGTCACAACTTTAGTGTTGCAGTGGTCTGACCCTGCAGTAATCACAGATGATGGAAATCATCATTGTGTCCATTATTATGGTGCGAATGTTCCTATTACTAGTGATGAAAATGAAAAGCTTACAGCACCTGGTATTCCCAGGCGGTCTCCCATCCAAGTACTAACCAGGCCCTACCCTGCTTAGCTTCCGAGATCAGACGAGATCGGGCGTGTTCAGGCTGGTATGGCCGTAAGCGAGAGCTGTAATCACAAAAACAGTATCAATAGATGATGGAGGTCACCATGGTGTTGCATGATGATGAATGGGATGTTCCTACACTTATAATGAGTAGGTAATAACTTTCAAGTGAATGTTTCCTTTGATGTGACTGGTGTCTTTGAAGATCGGGTCACAACTTCAGTGTTGCCATGAGGAACAGGTCTAGTGCTTTGATAACTAGGCAACATCTACCAACTGTATGTTTCCTTTGATGTGATTCGGGCATTTCCAGATTTGTCACAATGCAGTGGTTGCATGGGGAATCAGTCTAATTGCTTTCATGACTAGGCAACTTCTTCCAAGTCAATGTTTCCTTTGATGTTATTGTTGCCTTTGAAGATTGAGTCACAACTTTAGTGTTGCAGTGGTCTGACCCTGCAGTAATCACAGATGATGGAAATCATCATTGTGTCCATTATTATGGTGCGAATGTTCCTATTACTAGTGATGAAAATGAAAAGCTTACAGCACCTGGTATTCCCAGGCGGTCTCCCATCCAAGTACTAACCAGGCCCTACCCTGCTTAGCTTCCGAGATCAGACGAGATCGGGCGTGTTCAGGCTGGTATGGCCGTAAGCGAGAGCTGTAATCACAAAAACAGTATCAATAGATGATGGAGGTCACCATGGTGTTGCATGATGATGAATGGGATGTTCCTACACTTATAATGAGTAGGTAATAACTTTCAAGTGAATGTTTCCTTTGATGTGACTGGTGTCTTTGAAGATCGGGTCACAACTTCAGTGTTGCATGAGGAACAGGTCTAGTGCTTTGATAACTAGGCAACATCTACCAACTGTATGTTTCCTTTGATGTGATTCGGGCATTTCCAGATTTGTCACAATGCAGTGGTTGCATGGGGAATCAGTCTAATTGCTTTCATGACTAGGCAACTTCTTCCAAGTCAATGTTTCCTTTGATGTTATTGTTGCCTTTGAAGAGTGACTCCTTTGATGCCATTGTTGCCTTTGAAGATTGAGTCACAACTTTAGTGTTGCAGTGGTCTGACCCTGCAGTAATCACAGATGATGGAAATCATCATTGTGTCCATTATTATGGTGCGAATGTTCCTATTACTAGTGATGAAAATGAAAAGCTTACAGCACCTGGTATTCCCAGGCGGTCTCCCATCCAAGTACTAACCAGGCCCTACCCTGCTTAGCTTCCGAGATCAGACGAGATCGGGCGTGTTCAGGCTGGTATGGCCGTAAGCGAGAGCTGTAATCACAAAAACAGTATCAATAGATGATGGAGGTCACCATGGTGTTGCATGATGATGAATGGGATGTTCCTACACTTATAATGAGTAGGTAATAACTTTCAAGTGAATGTTTCCTTTGATGTGACTGGTGTCTTTGAAGATCGGGTCACAACTTCAGTGTTGCATGAGGAACAGGTCTAGTGCTTTGATAACTAGGCAACATCTACCAACTGTATGTTTCCTTTGATGTGATTCGGGCATTTCCAGATTTGTCACAATGCAGTGGTTGCATGGGGAATCAGTCTAATTGCTTTCATGACTAGGCAACTTCTTCCAAGTCAATGTTTCCTTTGATGTTATTGTTGCGTTTGCCTTTGAAGATTGAGTCACAACTTTAGTGTTGCAGTGGTCTGACCCTGCAGTAATCACAGATGATGGAAATCATCATTGTGTCCATTATTATGGTGCGAATGTTCCTATTACTAGTGATGAAAATGAAAAGCTTACAGCACCTGGTATTCCCAGGCGGTCTCCCATCCAAGTACTAACCAGGCCCTACCCTGCTTAGCTTCCGAGATCAGACGAGATCGGGCGTGTTCAGGCTGGTATGGCCGTAAGCGAGAGCTGTAATCACAAAAACAGTATCAATAGATGATGGAGGTCACCATGGTGTTGCATGATGATGAATGGGATGTTCCTACACTTATAATGAGTAGGTAATAACTTTCAAGTGAATGTTTCCTTTGATGTGACTGGTGTCTTTGAAGATCGGGTCACAACTTCAGTGTTGCATGAGGAACAGGTCTAGTGCTTTGATAACTAGGCAACATCTACCAACTGTATGTTTCCTTTGATGTGATTCGGGCATTTCCAGATTTGTCACAATGCAGTGGTTGCATGGGGAATCAGTCTAATTGCTTTCATGACTAGGCAACTTCTTCCAAGTCAATGTTTCCTTTGATGTTATTGTTGCCTTTGAAGAGTGACTCCTTTGATGCCATTGTTGCCTTTGAAGATTGAGTCACAACTTTAGTGTTGCAGTGGTCTGACCCTGCAGTAATCACAGATGATGGAAATCATCATTGTGTCCATTATTATGGTGCGAATGTTCCTATTACTAGTGATGAAAATGAAAAGCTTACAGCACCTGGTATTCCCAGGCGGTCTCCCATCCAAGTACTAACCAGGCCCTACCCTGCTTAGCTTCCGAGATCAGACGAGATCGGGCGTGTTCAGGCTGGTATGGCCGTAAGCGAGAGCTGTAATCACAAAAACAGTATCAATAGATGATGGAGGTCACCATGGTGTTGCATGATGATGAATGGGATGTTCCTACACTTATATGAGTAGGTAATAACTTTCAAGTGAATGTTTCCTTTGATGTGACTGGTGTCTTTGAAGATCGGGTCACAACTTCAGTGTTGCATGAGGAACAGGTCTAGTGCTTTGATAACTAGGCAACATCTACCAACTGTATGTTTCCTTTGATGTGATTGGGCATTTCCAGATTTGTCACAATGCAGTGGTTGCATGGGGAATCAGTCTAATTGCTTTCATGACTAGGCAACTTCTTCCAAGTCAATGTTTCCTTTGATGTTATTGTTGCCTTTGAAGATTGAGTCACAACTTTAGTGTTGCAGTGGTCTGACCCTGCAGTAATCACAGATGATGGAAATCATCATTGTGTCCATTATTATGGTGCGAATGTTCCTATTACTAGTGATGAAAATGAAAAGCTTACAGCACCTGGTATTCCCAGGCGGTCTCCCATCCAAGTACTAACCAGGCCCTACCCTGCTTAGCTTCCGAGATCAGACGAGATCGGGCGTGTTCAGGCTGGTATGGCCGTAAGCGAGAGCTGTAATCACAAAAACAGTATCAATAGATGATGGAGGTCACCATGGTGTTGCATGATGATGAATGGATGTTCCTACACTTATAATGAGTAGGTAATAACTTTCAAGTGAATGTTTCCTTTGATGTGACTGGTGTCTTTGAAGATCGGGTCACAACTTCAGTGTTGCATGAGGAACAGGTCTAGTGCTTTGATAACTAGGCAACATCTACCAACTGTATGTTTCCTTTGATGTGATTCGGGCATTTCCAGATTTGTCACAATGCAGTGGTTGCATGGGGAATCAGTCTAATTGCTTTCATGACTAGGCAACTTCTTCCAAGTCAATGTTTCCTTTGATGTTATTGTTGCCTTTGAAGATTGAGTCAGAACTTTAGTGTTGCAGTGGTCTGACCCTGCAGTAATCACAGATGATGGAAATCATCATTGTGTCCATTATTATGGTGCGAATGTTCCTATTACTAGTGATGAAAATGAAAAGCTTACAGCACCTGGTATTCCCAGGCGGTCTCCCATCCAAGTACTAACCAGGCCCTACCCTGCTTAGCTTCCGAGATCAGACGAGATCGGGCGTGTTCAGGCTGGTATGGCCGTAAGCGAGAGCTGTAATCACAAAAACAGTATCAATAGATGATGGAGGTCACCATGGTGTTGCATGATGATGAATGGGATGTTCCTACACTTATAATGAGTAGGTAATAACTTTCAAGTGAATGTTTCCTTTGATGTGACTGGTGTCTTTGAAGATCGGGTCACAACTTCAGTGTTGCATGAGGAACAGGTCTAGTGCTTTGATAACTAGGCAACATCTACCAACTGTATGTTTCCTTTGATGTGATTCGGGCATTTCCAGATTTGTCACAATGCAGTGGTTGCATGGGGAATCAGTCTAATTGCTTTCATGACTAGGCAACTTCTTCCAAGTCAATGTTTCCTTTGATGTTATTGTTGCCTTTGAAGATTGAGTCACAACTTTAGTGTTGCAGTGGTCTGACCCTGCAGTAATCACAGATGATGGAAATCATCATTGTGTCCATTATTATGGTGCGAATGTTCCTATTACTAGTGATGAAAATGAAAAGCTTACAGCACCTGGTATTCCCAGGCGGTCTCCCATCCAAGTACTAACCAGGCCCTACCCTGCTTAGCTTCCGAGATCAGACGAGATCGGGCGTGTTCAGGCTGGTATGGCCGTAAGCGAGAGCTGTAATCACAAAAACAGTATCAATAGATGATGGAGGTCACCATGGTGTTGCATGATGATGAATGGGATGTTCCTACACTTATAATGAGTAGGTAATAACTTTCAAGTGAATGTTTCCTTTGATGTGACTGGTGTCTTTGAAGATCGGGTCACAACTTCAGTGTTGCATGAGGAACAGGTCTAGTGCTTTGATAACTAGGCAACATCTACCAACTGTATGTTTCCTTTGATGTGATTCGGGCATTTCCAGATTTGTCACAATGCAGTGGTTGCATGGGGAATCAGTCTAATTGCTTTCATGACTAGGCAACTTCTTCCAAGTCAATGTTTCCTTTGATGTTATTGTTGCCTTTGAAGATTGAGTCAGAACTTTAGTGTTGCAGTGGTCTGACCCTGCAGTAATCACAGATGATGGAAATCATCATTGTGTCCATTATTATGGTGCGAATGTTCCTATTACTAGTGATGAAAATGAAAAGCTTACAGCACCTGGTATTCCCAGGCGGTCTCCCATCCAAGTACTAACCAGGCCCTACCCTGCTTAGCTTCCGAGATCAGACGAGATCGGGCGTGTTCAGGCTGGTATGGCCGTAAGCGAGAGCTGTAATCACAAAAACAGTATCAATAGATGATGGAGGTCACCATGGTGTTGCATGATGATGAATGGGATGTTCCTACACTTATAATGAGTAGGTAATAACTTTCAAGTGAATGTTTCCTTTGATGTGACTGGTGTCTTTGAAGATCGGGTCACAACTTCAGTGTTGCATGAGGAACAGGTCTAGTGCTTTGATAACTAGGCAACATCTACCAACTGTATGTTTCCTTTGATGTGATTCGGGCATTTCCAGATTTGTCACAATGCAGTGGTTGCATGGGGAATCAGTCTAATTGCTTTCATGACTAGGCAACTTCTTCCAAGTCAATGTTTCCTTTGATGTTATTGTTGCCTTTGAAGATTGAGTCAGAACTTTAGTGTTGCAGTGGTCTGACCCTGCAGTAATCACAGATGATGGAAATCATCATTGTGTCCATTATTATGGTGCGAATGTTCCTATTACTAGTGATGAAAATGAAAAGCTTACAGCACCTGGTATTCCCAGGCGGTCTCCCATCCAAGTACTAACCAGGCCCTACCCTGCTTAGCTTCCGAGATCAGACGAGATCGGGCGTGTTCAGGCTGGTATGGCCGTAAGCGAGAGCTGTAATCACAAAAACAGTATCAATAGATGATGGAGGTCACCATGGTGTTGCATGATGATGAATGGGATGTTCCTACACTTATAATGAGTAGGTAATAACTTTCAAGTGAATGTTTCCTTTGATGTGACTGGTGTCTTTGAAGATCGGGTCACAACTTCAGTGTTGCATGAGGAACAGGTCTAGTGCTTTGATAACTAGGCAACATCTACCAACTGTATGTTTCCTTTGATGTGATTCGGGCATTTCCAGATTTGTCACAATGCAGTGGTTGCATGGGGAATCAGTCTAATTGCTTTCATGACTAGGCAACTTCTTCCAAGTCAATGTTTCCTTTGATGTTATTGTTGCCTTTGAAGAGTGACTCCTTTGATGCCATTGTTGCCTTTGAAGATTGAGTCACAACTTTAGTGTTGCAGTGGTCTGACCCTGCAGTAATCACAGATGATGGAAATCATCATTGTGTCCATTATTATGGTGCGAATGTTCCTATTACTAGTGATGAAAATGAAAAGCTTACAGCACCTGGTATTCCCAGGCGGTCTCCCATCCAAGTACTAACCAGGCCCTACCCTGCTTAGCTTCCGAGATCAGACGAGATCGGGCGTGTTCAGGCTGGTATGGCCGTAAGCGAGAGCTGTAATCACAAAAACAGTATCAATAGATGATGGAGGTCACCATGGTGTTGCATGATGATGAATGGGATGTTCCTACACTTATAATGAGTAGGTAATAACTTTCAAGTGAATGTTTCCTTTGATGTGACTGGTGTCTTTGAAGATCGGGTCACAACTTCAGTGTTGCATGAGGAACAGGTCTAGTGCTTTGATAACTAGGCAACATCTACCAACTGTATGTTTCCTTTGATGTGATTCGGGCATTTCCAGATTTGTCACAATGCAGTGGTTGCATGGGGAATCAGTCTAATTGCTTTCATGACTAGGCAACTTCTTCCAAGTCAATGTTTCCTTTGATGTTATTGTTGCCTTTGAAGATTGAGTCACAACTTTAGTGTTGCAGTGGTCTGACCCTGCAGTAATCACAGATGATGGAAATCATCATTGTGTCCATTATTATGGTGCGAATGTTCCTATTACTAGTGATGAAAATGAAAAGCTTACAGCACCTGGTATTCCCAGGCGGTCTCCCATCCAAGTACTAACCAGGCCCTACCCTGCTTAGCTTCCGAGATCAGACGAGATCGGGCGTGTTCAGGCTGGTATGGCCGTAAGCGAGAGCTGTAATCACAAAAACAGTATCAATAGATGATGGAGGTCACCATGGTGTTGCATGATGATGAATGGATGTTCCTACACTTATAATGAGTAGGTAATAACTTTCAAGTGAATGTTTCCTTTGATGTGACTGGTGTCTTTGAAGATCGGGTCACAACTTCAGTGTTGCATGAGGAACAGGTCTAGTGCTTTGATAACTAGGCAACATCTACCAACTGTATGTTTCCTTTGATGTGATTCGGGCATTTCCAGATTTGTCACAATGCAGTGGTTGCATGGGGAATCAGTCTAATTGCTTTCATGACTAGGCAACTTCTTCCAAGTCAATGTTTCCTTTGATGTTATTGTTGCCTTTGAAGATTGAGTCACAACTTTAGTGTTGCAGTGGTCTGACCCTGCAGTAATCACAGATGATGGAAATCATCATTGTGTCCATTATTATGGTGCGAATGTTCCTATTACTAGTGATGAAAATGAAAGCTTACAGCACCTGGTATTCCCAGGCGGTCTCCCATCCAAGTACTAACCAGGCCCTACCCTGCTTAGCTTCCGAGATCAGACGAGATCGGGCGTGTTCAGGCTGGTATGGCCGTAAGCGAGAGCTGTAATCACAAAAACAGTATCAATAGATGATGGAGGTCACCATGGTGTTGCATGATGATGAATGGGATGTTCCTACACTTATAATGAGTAGGTAATAACTTTCAAGTGAATGTTTCCTTTGATGTGACTGGTGTCTTTGAAGATCGGGTCACAACTTCAGTGTTGCATGAGGAACAGGTCTAGTGCTTTGATAACTAGGCAACATCTACCAACTGTATGTTTCCTTTGATGTGATTCGGGCATTTCCAGATTTGTCACAATGCAGTGGTTGCATGGGGAATCAGTCTAATTGCTTTCATGACTAGGCAACTTCTTCCAAGTCAATGTTTCCTTTGATGTTATTGTTGCCTTTGAAGATTGAGTCACAACTTTAGTGTTGCAGTGGTCTGACCCTGCAGTAATCACAGATGATGGAAATCATCATTGTGTCCATTATTATGGTGCGAATGTTCCTATTACTAGTGATGAAAATGAAAAGCTTACAGCACCTGGTATTCCCAGGCGGTCTCCCATCCAAGTACTAACCAGGCCCTACCCTGCTTAGCTTCCGAGATCAGACGAGATCGGGCGTGTTCAGGCTGGTATGGCCGTAAGCGAGAGCTGTAATCACAAAAACAGTATCAATAGATGATGGAGGTCACCATGGTGTTGCATGATGATGAATGGGATGTTCCTACACTTATAATGAGTAGGTAATAACTTTCAAGTGAATGTTTCCTTTGATGTGACTGGTGTCTTTGAAGATCGGGTCACAACTTCAGTGTTGCATGAGGAACAGGTCTAGTGCTTTGATAACTAGGCAACATCTACCAACTGTATGTTTCCTTTGATGTGATTCGGGCATTTCCAGATTTGTCACAATGCAGTGGTTGCATGGGGAATCAGTCTAATTGCTTTCATGACTAGGCAACTTCTTCAAGTCAATGTCCTGATGTTTGCCTTTGAGTGATCTGATGCATTGTTGCCTTTGAAGATTGAGTCACAACTTTAGTGTTGCAGTGGTCTGACCCTGCAGTAATCACAGATGATGGAAATCATCATTGTGTCCATTATTATGGTGCGAATGTTCCTATTACTAGTGATGAAAATGAAAAGCTTACAGCACCTGGTATTCCCAGGCGGTCTCCCATCCAAGTACTAACCAGGCCCTACCCTGCTTAGCTTCCGAGATCAGACGAGATCGGGCGTGTTCAGGCTGGTATGGCCGTAAGCGAGAGCTGTAATCACAAAAACAGTATCAATAGATGATGGAGGTCACCATGGTGTTGCATGATGATGAATGGATGTTCCTACACTTATAATGAGTAGGTAATAACTTTCAAGTGAATGTTTCCTTTGATGTGACTGGTGTCTTTGAAGATCGGGTCACAACTTCAGTGTTGCATGAGGAACAGGTCTAGTGCTTTGATAACTAGGCAACATCTACCAACTGTATGTTTCCTTTGATGTGATTCGGGCATTTCCAGATTTGTCACAATGCAGTGGTTGCATGGGGAATCAGTCTAATTGCTTTCATGACTAGGCAACTTCTTCCAAGTCAATGTTTCCTTTGATGTTATTGTTGCCTTTGAAGATTGAGTCACAACTTTAGTGTTGCAGTGGTCTGACCCTGCAGTAATCACAGATGATGGAAATCATCATTGTGTCCATTATTATGGTGCGAATGTTCCTATTACTAGTGATGAAAATGAAAAGCTTACAGCACCTGGTATTCCCAGGCGGTCTCCCATCCAAGTACTAACCAGGCCCTACCCTGCTTAGCTTCCGAGATCAGACGAGATCGGGCGTGTTCAGGCTGGTATGGCCGTAAGCGAGAGCTGTAATCACAAAAACAGTATCAATAGATGATGGAGGTCACCATGGTGTTGCATGATGATGAATGGATGTTCCTACACTTATAATGAGTAGGTAATAACTTTCAAGTGAATGTTTCCTTTGATGTGACTGGTGTCTTTGAAGATCGGGTCACAACTTCAGTGTTGCATGAGGAACAGGTCTAGTGCTTTGATAACTAGGCAACATCTACCAACTGTATGTTTCCTTTGATGTGATTCGGGCATTTCCAGATTTGTCACAATGCAGTGGTTGCATGGGGAATCAGTCTAATTGCTTTCATGACTAGGCAACTTCTTCCAAGTCAATGTTTCCTTTGATGTTATTGTTGCCTTTGAAGATTGAGTCACAACTTTAGTGTTGCAGTGGTCTGACCCTGCAGTAATCACAGATGATGGAAATCATCATTGTGTCCATTATTATGGTGCGAATGTTCCTATTACTAGTGATGAAAATGAAAAGCTTACAGCACCTGGTATTCCCAGGCGGTCTCCCATCCAAGTACTAACCAGGCCCTACCCTGCTTAGCTTCCGAGATCAGACGAGATCGGGCGTGTTCAGGCTGGTATGGCCGTAAGCGAGAGCTGTAATCACAAAAACAGTATCAATAGATGATGGAGGTCACCATGGTGTTGCATGATGATGAATGGGATGTTCCTACACTTATAATGAGTAGGTAATAACTTTCAAGTGAATGTTTCCTTTGATGTGACTGGTGTCTTTGAAGATCGGGTCACAACTTCAGTGTTGCATGAGGAACAGGTCTAGTGCTTTGATAACTAGGCAACATCTACCAACTGTATGTTTCCTTTGATGTGATTCGGGCATTTCCAGATTTGTCACAATGCAGTGGTTGCATGGGGAATCAGTCTAATTGCTTTCATGACTAGGCAACTTCTTCCAAGTCAATGTTTCCTTTGATGTTATTGTTGCCTTTGAAGATTGAGTCACAACTTTAGTGTTGCAGTGGTCTGACCCTGCAGTAATCACAGATGATGGAAATCATCATTGTGTCCATTATTATGGTGCGAATGTTCCTATTACTAGTGATGAAAATGAAAAGCTTACAGCACCTGGTATTCCCAGGCGGTCTCCCATCCAAGTACTAACCAGGCCCTACCCTGCTTAGCTTCCGAGATCAGACGAGATCGGGCGTGTTCAGGCTGGTATGGCCGTAAGCGAGAGCTGTAATCACAAAAACAGTATCAATAGATGATGGAGGTCACCATGGTGTTGCATGATGATGAATGGATGTTCCTACACTTATAATGAGTAGGTAATAACTTTCAAGTGAATGTTTCCTTTGATGTGACTGGTGTCTTTGAAGATCGGGTCACAACTTCAGTGTTGCATGAGGAACAGGTCTAGTGCTTTGATAACTAGGCAACATCTACCAACTGTATGTTTCCTTTGATGTGATTGGGGCATTTCCAGATTTGTCACAATGCAGTGGTTGCATGGGGAATCAGTCTAATTGCTTTCATGACTAGGCAACTTCTTCCAAGTCAATGTTTCCTTTGATGTTATTGTTGCCTTTGAAGATTGAGTCAAAACTTTAGTGTTGCAGTGGTCTGACCCTGCAGTAATCACAGATGATGGAAATCATCATTGTGTCCATTATTATGGTGCGAATGTTCCTATTACTAGTGATGAAAATGAAAAGCTTACAGCACCTGGTATTCCCAGGCGGTCTCCCATCCAAGTACTAACCAGGCCCTACCCTGCTTAGCTTCCGAGATCAGACGAGATCGGGCGTGTTCAGGCTGGTATGGCCGTAAGCGAGAGCTGTAATCACAAAAACAGTATCAATAGATGATGGAGGTCACCATGGTGTTGCATGATGATGAATCGGATGTTCCTACACTTATAATGAGTAGGTAATAACTTTCAAGTGAATGTTTCCTTTGATGTGACTGGTGTCTTTGAAGATCGGGTCACAACTTCAGTGTTGCATGAGGAACAGGTCTAGTGCTTTGATAACTAGGCAACATCTACCAACTGTATGTTTCCTTTGATGTGATTCGGGCATTTCCAGATTTGTCACAATGCAGTGGTTGCATGGGGAATCAGTCTAATTGCTTTCATGACTAGGCAACTTCTTCCAAGTCAATGTTTCCTTTGATGTTATTGTTGCCTTTGAAGGACTCCTTGATGCATGTGCTAGTCAACTTTAGTGTTGCAGTGGTCTGACCCTGCAGTAATCACAGATGATGGAAATCATCATTGTGTCCATTATTATGGTGCGAATGTTCCTATTACTAGTGATGAAAATGAAAAGCTTACAGCACCTGGTATTCCCAGGCGGTCTCCCATCCAAGTACTAACCAGGCCCTACCCTGCTTAGCTTCCGAGATCAGACGAGATCGGGCGTGTTCAGGCTGGTATGGCCGTAAGCGAGAGCTGTAATCACAAAAACAGTATCAATAGATGATGGAGGTCACCATGGTGTTGCATGATGATGAATGGATGTTCCTACACTTATAATGAGTAGGTAATAACTTTCAAGTGAATGTTTCCTTTGATGTGACTGGTGTCTTTGAAGATCGGGTCACAACTTCAGTGTTGCATGAGGAACAGGTCTAGTGCTTTGATAACTAGGCAACATCTACCAACTGTATGTTTCCTTTGATGTGATTCGGGCATTTCCAGATTTGTCACAATGCAGTGGTTGCATGGGGAATCAGTCTAATTGCTTTCATGACTAGGCAACTTCTTCCAAGTCAATGTTTCCTTTGATGTTATTGTTGCCTTTGAAGATTGAGTCACAACTTTAGTGTTGCAGTGGTCTGACCCTGCAGTAATCACAGATGATGGAAATCATCATTGTGTCCATTATTATGGTGCGAATGTTCCTATTACTAGTGATGAAAATGAAAAGCTTACAGCACCTGGTATTCCCAGGCGGTCTCCCATCCAAGTACTAACCAGGCCCTACCCTGCTTAGCTTCCGAGATCAGACGAGATCGGGCGTGTTCAGGCTGGTATGGCCGTAAGCGAGAGCTGTAATCACAAAAACAGTATCAATAGATGATGGAGGTCACCATGGTGTTGCATGATGATGAATGGGATGTTCCTACACTTATAATGAGTAGGTAATAACTTTCAAGTGAATGTTTCCTTTGATGTGACTGGTGTCTTTGAAGATCGGGTCACAACTTCAGTGTTGCATGAGGAACAGGTCTAGTGCTTTGATAACTAGGCAACATCTACCAACTGTATGTTTCCTTTGATGTGATTCGGGCATTTCCAGATTTGTCACAATGCAGTGGTTGCATGGGGAATCAGTCTAATTGCTTTCATGACTAGGCAACTTCTTCCAAGTCAATGTTTCCTTTGATGTTATTGTTGCCTTTGAAGATTGAGTCACAACTTTAGTGTTGCAGTGGTCTGACCCTGCAGTAATCACAGATGATGGAAATCATCATTGTGTCCATTATTATGGTGCGAATGTTCCTATTACTAGTGATGAAAATGAAAAGCTTACAGCACCTGGTATTCCCAGGCGGTCTCCCATCCAAGTACTAACCAGGCCCTACCCTGCTTAGCTTCCGAGATCAGACGAGATCGGGCGTGTTCAGGCTGGTATGGCCGTAAGCGAGAGCTGTAATCACAAAAACAGTATCAATAGATGATGGAGGTCACCATGGTGTTGCATGATGATGAATGGGATGTTCCTACACTTATAATGAGTAGGTAATAACTTTCAAGTGAATGTTTCCTTGATGTGACTGGTGTCTTTGAAGATCGGGTCACAACTTCAGTGTTGCATGAGGAACAGGTCTAGTGCTTTGATAACTAGGCAACATCTACCAACTGTATGTTTCCTTTGATGTGATTCGGGGCATTTCCAGATTTGTCACAATGCAGTGGTTGCATGGGGAATCAGTCTAATTGCTTTCATGACTAGGCAACTTCTTCCAAGTCAATGTTTCCTTTGATGTTATTGTTGCCTTTGAAGATTGAGTCACAACTTTAGTGTTGCAGTGGTCTGACCCTGCAGTAATCACAGATGATGGAAATCATCATTGTGTCCATTATTATGGTGCGAATGTTCCTATTACTAGTGATGAAAATGAAAAGCTTACAGCACCTGGTATTCCCAGGCGGTCTCCCATCCAAGTACTAACCAGGCCCTACCCTGCTTAGCTTCCGAGATCAGACGAGATCGGGCGTGTTCAGGCTGGTATGGCCGTAAGCGAGAGCTGTAATCACAAAAACAGTATCAATAGATGATGGAGGTCACCATGGTGTTGCATGATGATGAATGGATGTTCCTACACTTATAATGAGTAGGTAATAACTTTCAAGTGAATGTTTCCTTTGATGTGACTGGTGTCTTTGAAGATCGGGTCACAACTTCAGTGTTGCATGAGGAACAGGTCTAGTGCTTTGATAACTAGGCAACATCTACCAACTGTATGTTTCCTTTGATGTGATCGGGGCATTTCCAGATTTGTCACAATGCAGTGGTTGCATGGGGAATCAGTCTAATTGCTTTCATGACTAGGCAACTTCTTCCAAGTCAATGTTTCCTTTGATGTTATTGTTGCCTTTGAAGATTGAGTCACAACTTTAGTGTTGCAGTGGTCTGACCCTGCAGTAATCACAGATGATGGAAATCATCATTGTGTCCATTATTATGGTGCGAATGTTCCTATTACTAGTGATGAAAATGAAAAGCTTACAGCACCTGGTATTCCCAGGCGGTCTCCCATCCAAGTACTAACCAGGCCCTACCCTGCTTAGCTTCCGAGATCAGACGAGATCGGGCGTGTTCAGGCTGGTATGGCCGTAAGCGAGAGCTGTAATCACAAAAACAGTATCAATAGATGATGGAGGTCACCATGGTGTTGCATGATGATGAATGGGATGTTCCTACACTTATAATGAGTAGGTAATAACTTTCAAGTGAATGTTTCCTTTGATGTGACTGGTGTCTTTGAAGATCGGGTCACAACTTCAGTGTTGCATGAGGAACAGGTCTAGTGCTTTGATAACTAGGCAACATCTACCAACTGTATGTTTCCTTTGATGTGATTCGGGCATTTCCAGATTTGTCACAATGCAGTGGTTGCATGGGGAATCAGTCTAATTGCTTTCATGACTAGGCAACTTCTTCCAAGTCAATGTTTCCTTTGATGTTATTGTTGCCTTTGAAGAGTGACTCCTTTGATGCCATGTTGCCTTTGAAGATTGAGTCACAACTTTAGTGTTGCAGTGGTCTGACCCTGCAGTAATCACAGATGATGGAAATCATCATTGTGTCCATTATTATGGTGCGAATGTTCCTATTACTAGTGATGAAAATGAAAAGCTTACAGCACCTGGTATTCCCAGGCGGTCTCCCATCCAAGTACTAACCAGGCCCTACCCTGCTTAGCTTCCGAGATCAGACGAGATCGGGCGTGTTCAGGCTGGTATGGCCGTAAGCGAGAGCTGTAATCACAAAAACAGTATCAATAGATGATGGAGGTCACCATGGTGTTGCATGATGATGAATGGGATGTTCCTACACTTATAATGAGTAGGTAATAACTTTCAAGTGAATGTTTCCTTTGATGTGACTGGTGTCTTTGAAGATCGGGTCACAACTTCAGTGTTGCATGAGGAACAGGTCTAGTGCTTTGATAACTAGGCAACATCTACCAACTGTATGTTTCCTTTGATGTGATTCGGGCATTTCCAGATTTGTCACAATGCAGTGGTTGCATGGGGAATCAGTCTAATTGCTTTCATGACTAGGCAACTTCTTCCAAGTCAATGTTTCCTTTGATGTTATTGTTGCCTTTGAAGATTGAGTCACAACTTTAGTGTTGCAGTGGTCTGACCCTGCAGTAATCACAGATGATGGAAATCATCATTGTGTCCATTATTATGGTGCGAATGTTCCTATTACTAGTGATGAAAATGAAAAGCTTACAGCACCTGGTATTCCCAGGCGGTCTCCCATCCAAGTACTAACCAGGCCCTACCCTGCTTAGCTTCCGAGATCAGACGAGATCGGGCGTGTTCAGGCTGGTATGGCCGTAAGCGAGAGCTGTAATCACAAAAACAGTATCAATAGATGATGGAGGTCACCATGGTGTTGCATGATGATGAATGGATGTTCCTACACTTATAATGAGTAGGTAATAACTTTCAAGTGAATGTTTCCTTTGATGTGACTGGTGTCTTTGAAGATCGGGTCACAACTTCAGTGTTGCATGAGGAACAGGTCTAGTGCTTTGATAACTAGGCAACATCTACCAACTGTATGTTTCCTTTGATGTGATTCGGGCATTTCCAGATTTGTCACAATGCAGTGGTTGCATGGGGAATCAGTCTAATTGCTTTCATGACTAGGCAACTTCTTCCAAGTCAATGTTTCCTTTGATGTTATTGTTGCCTTTGAAGATTGAGTCACAACTTTAGTGTTGCAGTGGTCTGACCCTGCAGTAATCACAGATGATGGAAATCATCATTGTGTCCATTATTATGGTGCGAATGTTCCTATTACTAGTGATGAAAATGAAAAGCTTACAGCACCTGGTATTCCCAGGCGGTCTCCCATCCAAGTACTAACCAGGCCCTACCCTGCTTAGCTTCCGAGATCAGACGAGATCGGGCGTGTTCAGGCTGGTATGGCCGTAAGCGAGAGCTGTAATCACAAAAACAGTATCAATAGATGATGGAGGTCACCATGGTGTTGCATGATGATGAATGGGATGTTCCTACACTTATAATGAGTAGGTAATAACTTTCAAGTGAATGTTTCCTTTGATGTGACTGGTGTCTTTGAAGATCGGGTCACAACTTCAGTGTTGCATGAGGAACAGGTCTAGTGCTTTGATAACTAGGCAACATCTACCAACTGTATGTTTCCTTTGATGTGATTCGGGCATTTCCAGATTTGTCACAATGCAGTGGTTGCATGGGGAATCAGTCTAATTGCTTTCATGACTAGGCAACTTCTTCCAAGTCAATGTTTCCTTTGATGTTATTGTTGCCTTTGAAGATTGAGTCACAACTTTAGTGTTGCAGTGGTCTGACCCTGCAGTAATCACAGATGATGGAAATCATCATTGTGTCCATTATTATGGTGCGAATGTTCCTATTACTAGTGATGAAAATGAAAAGCTTACAGCACCTGGTATTCCCAGGCGGTCTCCCATCCAAGTACTAACCAGGCCCTACCCTGCTTAGCTTCCGAGATCAGACGAGATCGGGCGTGTTCAGGCTGGTATGGCCGTAAGCGAGAGCTGTAATCACAAAAACAGTATCAATAGATGATGGAGGTCACCATGGTGTTGCATGATGATGAATGGGATGTTCCTACACTTATAATGAGTAGGTAATAACTTTCAAGTGAATGTTTCCTTTGATGTGACTGGTGTCTTTGAAGATCGGGTCACAACTTCAGTGTTGCATGAGGAACAGGTCTAGTGCTTTGATAACTAGGCAACATCTACCAACTGTATGTTTCCTTTGATGTGATTCGGGCATTTCCAGATTTGTCACAATGCAGTGGTTGCATGGGGAATCAGTCTAATTGCTTTCATGACTAGGCAACTTCTTCCAAGTCAATGTTTCCTTTGATGTTATTGTTGCCTTTGAAGATTGAGTCACAACTTTAGTGTTGCAGTGGTCTGACCCTGCAGTAATCACAGATGATGGAAATCATCATTGTGTCCATTATTATGGTGCGAATGTTCCTATTACTAGTGATGAAAATGAAAAGCTTACAGCACCTGGTATTCCCAGGCGGTCTCCCATCCAAGTACTAACCAGGCCCTACCCTGCTTAGCTTCCGAGATCAGACGAGATCGGGCGTGTTCAGGCTGGTATGGCCGTAAGCGAGAGCTGTAATCACAAAAACAGTATCAATAGATGATGGAGGTCACCATGGTGTTGCATGATGATGAATGGGATGTTCCTACACTTATAATGAGTAGGTAATAACTTTCAAGTGAATGTTTCCTTTGATGTGACTGGTGTCTTTGAAGATCGGGTCACAACTTCAGTGTTGCATGAGGAACAGGTCTAGTGCTTTGATAACTAGGCAACATCTACCAACTGTATGTTTCCTTTGATGTGATTCGGGCATTTCCAGATTTGTCACAATGCAGTGGTTGCATGGGGAATCAGTCTAATTGCTTTCATGACTAGGCAACTTCTTCCAAGTCAATGTTTCCTTTGATGTTATTGTTGCCTTTGAAGATTGAGTCACAACTTTAGTGTTGCAGTGGTCTGACCCTGCAGTAATCACAGATGATGGAAATCATCATTGTGTCCATTATTATGGTGCGAATGTTCCTATTACTAGTGATGAAAATGAAAAGCTTACAGCACCTGGTATTCCCAGGCGGTCTCCCATCCAAGTACTAACCAGGCCCTACCCTGCTTAGCTTCCGAGATCAGACGAGATCGGGCGTGTTCAGGCTGGTATGGCCGTAAGCGAGAGCTGTAATCACAAAAACAGTATCAATAGATGATGGAGGTCACCATGGTGTTGCATGATGATGAATGGGATGTTCCTACACTTATAATGAGTAGGTAATAACTTTCAAGTGAATGTTTCCTTTGATGTGACTGGTGTCTTTGAAGATCGGGTCACAACTTCAGTGTTGCATGAGGAACAGGTCTAGTGCTTTGATAACTAGGCAACATCTACCAACTGTATGTTTCCTTTGATGTGATTCGGGCATTTCCAGATTTGTCACAATGCAGTGGTTGCATGGGGAATCAGTCTAATTGCTTTCATGACTAGGCAACTTCTTCCAAGTCAATGTTTCCTTTGATGTTATTGTTGCCTTTGAAGATTGAGTCACAACTTTAGTGTTGCAGTGGTCTGACCCTGCAGTAATCACAGATGATGGAAATCATCATTGTGTCCATTATTATGGTGCGAATGTTCCTATTACTAGTGATGAAAATGAAAAGCTTACAGCACCTGGTATTCCCAGGCGGTCTCCCATCCAAGTACTAACCAGGCCCTACCCTGCTTAGCTTCCGAGATCAGACGAGATCGGGCGTGTTCAGGCTGGTATGGCCGTAAGCGAGAGCTGTAATCACAAAAACAGTATCAATAGATGATGGAGGTCACCATGGTGTTGCATGATGATGAATGGGATGTTCCTACACTTATAATGAGTAGGTAATAACTTTCAAGTGAATGTTTCCTTTGATGTGACTGGTGTCTTTGAAGATCGGGTCACAACTTCAGTGTTGCATGAGGAACAGGTCTAGTGCTTTGATAACTAGGCAACATCTACCAACTGTATGTTTCCTTTGATGTGATTCGGGCATTTCCAGATTTGTCACAATGCAGTGGTTGCATGGGGAATCAGTCTAATTGCTTTCATGACTAGGCAACTTCTTCCAAGTCAATGTTTCCTTTGATGTTATTGTTGCCTTTGAAGATTGAGTCACAACTTTAGTGTTGCAGTGGTCTGACCCTGCAGTAATCACAGATGATGGAAATCATCATTGTGTCCATTATTATGGTGCGAATGTTCCTATTACTAGTGATGAAAATGAAAAGCTTACAGCACCTGGTATTCCCAGGCGGTCTCCCATCCAAGTACTAACCAGGCCCTACCCTGCTTAGCTTCCGAGATCAGACGAGATCGGGCGTGTTCAGGCTGGTATGGCCGTAAGCGAGAGCTGTAATCACAAAAACAGTATCAATAGATGATGGAGGTCACCATGGTGTTGCATGATGATGAATGGGATGTTCCTACACTTATAATGAGTAGGTAATAACTTTCAAGTGAATGTTTCCTTTGATGTGACTGGTGTCTTTGAAGATCGGGTCACAACTTCAGTGTTGCATGAGGAACAGGTCTAGTGCTTTGATAACTAGGCAACATCTACCAACTGTATGTTTCCTTTGATGTGATTCGGGCATTTCCAGATTTGTCACAATGCAGTGGTTGCATGGGGAATCAGTCTAATTGCTTTCATGACTAGGCAACTTCTTCCAAGTCAATGTTTCCTTTGATGTTATTGTTGCCTTTGAAGATTGAGTCACAACTTTAGTGTTGCAGTGGTCTGACCCTGCAGTAATCACAGATGATGGAAATCATCATTGTGTCCATTATTATGGTGCGAATGTTCCTATTACTAGTGATGAAAATGAAAAGCTTACAGCACCTGGTATTCCCAGGCGGTCTCCCATCCAAGTACTAACCAGGCCCTACCCTGCTTAGCTTCCGAGATCAGACGAGATCGGGCGTGTTCAGGCTGGTATGGCCGTAAGCGAGAGCTGTAATCACAAAAACAGTATCAATAGATGATGGAGGTCACCATGGTGTTGCATGATGATGAATGGGATGTTCCTACACTTATAATGAGTAGGTAATAACTTTCAAGTGAATGTTTCCTTTGATGTGACTGGTGTCTTTGAAGATCGGGTCACAACTTCAGTGTTGCATGAGGAACAGGTCTAGTGCTTTGATAACTAGGCAACATCTACCAACTGTATGTTTCCTTTGATGTGATTCGGGCATTTCCAGATTTGTCACAATGCAGTGGTTGCATGGGGAATCAGTCTAATTGCTTTCATGACTAGGCAACTTCTTCCAAGTCAATGTTTCCTTTGATGTTATTGTTGCCTTTGAAGATTGAGTCACAACTTTAGTGTTGCAGTGGTCTGACCCTGCAGTAATCACAGATGATGGAAATCATCATTGTGTCCATTATTATGGTGCGAATGTTCCTATTACTAGTGATGAAAATGAAAAGCTTACAGCACCTGGTATTCCCAGGCGGTCTCCCATCCAAGTACTAACCAGGCCCTACCCTGCTTAGCTTCCGAGATCAGACGAGATCGGGCGTGTTCAGGCTGGTATGGCCGTAAGCGAGAGCTGTAATCACAAAAACAGTATCAATAGATGATGGAGGTCACCATGGTGTTGCATGATGATGAATGGGATGTTCCTACACTTATAATGAGTAGGTAATAACTTTCAAGTGAATGTTTCCTTTGATGTGACTGGTGTCTTTGAAGATCGGGTCACAACTTCAGTGTTGCATGAGGAACAGGTCTAGTGCTTTGATAACTAGGCAACATCTACCAACTGTATGTTTCCTTTGATGTGATTCGGGCATTTCCAGATTTGTCACAATGCAGTGGTTGCATGGGGAATCAGTCTAATTGCTTTCATGACTAGGCAACTTCTTCCAAGTCAATGTTTCCTTTGATGTTATTGTTGCCTTTGAAGAGTGACTCCTTGATGCCATGTTGCCTTGAAGATTGAGTCACAACTTTAGTGTTGCAGTGGTCTGACCCTGCAGTAATCACAGATGATGGAAATCATCATTGTGTCCATTATTATGGTGCGAATGTTCCTATTACTAGTGATGAAAATGAAAAGCTTACAGCACCTGGTATTCCCAGGCGGTCTCCCATCCAAGTACTAACCAGGCCCTACCCTGCTTAGCTTCCGAGATCAGACGAGATCGGGCGTGTTCAGGCTGGTATGGCCGTAAGCGAGAGCTGTAATCACAAAAACAGTATCAATAGATGATGGAGGTCACCATGGTGTTGCATGATGATGAATGGGATGTTCCTACACTTATAATGAGTAGGTAATAACTTTCAAGTGAATGTTTCCTTTGATGTGACTGGTGTCTTTGAAGATCGGGTCACAACTTCAGTGTTGCATGAGGAACAGGTCTAGTGCTTTGATAACTAGGCAACATCTACCAACTGTATGTTTCCTTTGATGTGATTCGGGCATTTCCAGATTTGTCACAATGCAGTGGTTGCATGGGGAATCAGTCTAATTGCTTTCATGACTAGGCAACTTCTTCCAAGTCAATGTTTCCTTTGATGTTATTGTTGCCTTTGAAGATTGAGTCAGAACTTTAGTGTTGCAGTGGTCTGACCCTGCAGTAATCACAGATGATGGAAATCATCATTGTGTCCATTATTATGGTGCGAATGTTCCTATTACTAGTGATGAAAATGAAAAGCTTACAGCACCTGGTATTCCCAGGCGGTCTCCCATCCAAGTACTAACCAGGCCCTACCCTGCTTAGCTTCCGAGATCAGACGAGATCGGGCGTGTTCAGGCTGGTATGGCCGTAAGCGAGAGCTGTAATCACAAAAACAGTATCAATAGATGATGGAGGTCACCATGGTGTTGCATGATGATGAATGGGATGTTCCTACACTTATAATGAGTAGGTAATAACTTTCAAGTGAATGTTTCCTTTGATGTGACTGGTGTCTTTGAAGATCGGGTCACAACTTCAGTGTTGCATGAGGAACAGGTCTAGTGCTTTGATAACTAGGCAACATCTACCAACTGTATGTTTCCTTTGATGTGATTCGGGCATTTCCAGATTTGTCACAATGCAGTGGTTGCATGGGGAATCAGTCTAATTGCTTTCATGACTAGGCAACTTCTTCCAAGTCAATGTTTCCTTTGATGTTATTGTTGCCTTTGAAGAGTGACTCCTTTGATGCCATTGTTGCCTTTGAAGATTGAGTCACAACTTTAGTGTTGCAGTGGTCTGACCCTGCAGTAATCACAGATGATGGAAATCATCATTGTGTCCATTATTATGGTGCGAATGTTCCTATTACTAGTGATGAAAATGAAAAGCTTACAGCACCTGGTATTCCCAGGCGGTCTCCCATCCAAGTACTAACCAGGCCCTACCCTGCTTAGCTTCCGAGATCAGACGAGATCGGGCGTGTTCAGGCTGGTATGGCCGTAAGCGAGAGCTGTAATCACAAAAACAGTATCAATAGATGATGGAGGTCACCATGGTGTTGCATGATGATGAATGGATGTTCCTACACTTATAATGAGTAGGTAATAACTTTCAAGTGAATGTTTCCTTTGATGTGACTGGTGTCTTTGAAGATCGGGTCACAACTTCAGTGTCGCATGAGGAACAGGTCTAGTGCTTTGATAACTAGGCAACATCTACCAACTGTATGTTTCCTTTGATGTGATTCGGGCATTTCCAGATTTGTCACAATGCAGTGGTTGCATGGGGAATCAGTCTAATTGCTTTCATGACTAGGCAACTTCTTCCAAGTCAATGTTTCCTTTGATGTTATTGTTGCCTTTGAAGATTGAGTCAGAACTTTAGTGTTGCAGTGGTCTGACCCTGCAGTAATCACAGATGATGGAAATCATCATTGTGTCCATTATTATGGTGCGAATGTTCCTATTACTAGTGATGAAAATGAAAAGCTTACAGCACCTGGTATTCCCAGGCGGTCTCCCATCCAAGTACTAACCAGGCCCTACCCTGCTTAGCTTCCGAGATCAGACGAGATCGGGCGTGTTCAGGCTGGTATGGCCGTAAGCGAGAGCTGTAATCACAAAAACAGTATCAATAGATGATGGAGGTCACCATGGTGTTGCATGATGATGAATCGGATGTTCCTACACTTATAATGAGTAGGTAATAACTTTCAAGTGAATGTTTCCTTTGATGTGACTGGTGTCTTTGAAGATCGGGTCACAACTTCAGTGTTGCCATGAGGAACAGGTCTAGTGCTTTGATAACTAGGCAACATCTACCAACTGTATGTTTCCTTTGATGTGATTCGGGCATTTCCAGATTTGTCACAATGCAGTGGTTGCATGGGGAATCAGTCTAATTGCTTTCATGACTAGGCAACTTCTTCCAAGTCAATGTTTCCTTTGATGTTATTGTTGCCTTTGAAGAGTGACTCCTTGATGCCATTGTTGCCTTTGAAGAATGAGTCACAACTTTAGTGTTGCAGTGGTCTGACCCTGCAGTAATCACAGATGATGGAAATCATCATTGTGTCCATTATTATGGTGCGAATGTTCCTATTACTAGTGATGAAAATGAAAAGCTTACAGCACCTGGTATTCCCAGGCGGTCTCCCATCCAAGTACTAACCAGGCCCTACCCTGCTTAGCTTCCGAGATCAGACGAGATCGGGCGTGTTCAGGCTGGTATGGCCGTAAGCGAGAGCTGTAATCACAAAAACAGTATCAATAGATGATGGAGGTCACCATGGTGTTGCATGATGATGAATGGGATGTTCCTACACTTATAATGAGTAGGTAATAACTTTCAAGTGAATGTTTCCTTTGATGTGACTGGTGTCTTTGAAGATCGGGTCACAACTTCAGTGTTGCATGAGGAACAGGTCTAGTGCTTTGATAACTAGGCAACATCTACCAACTGTATGTTTCCTTTGATGTGATTCGGGCATTTCCAGATTTGTCACAATGCAGTGGTTGCATGGGGAATCAGTCTAATTGCTTTCATGACTAGGCAACTTCTTCCAAGTCAATGTTTCCTTTGATGTTATTGTTGCCTTTGAAGATTGAGTCACAACTTTAGTGTTGCAGTGGTCTGACCCTGCAGTAATCACAGATGATGGAAATCATCATTGTGTCCATTATTATGGTGCGAATGTTCCTATTACTAGTGATGAAAATGAAAAGCTTACAGCACCTGGTATTCCCAGGCGGTCTCCCATCCAAGTACTAACCAGGCCCTACCCTGCTTAGCTTCCGAGATCAGACGAGATCGGGCGTGTTCAGGCTGGTATGGCCGTAAGCGAGAGCTGTAATCACAAAAACAGTATCAATAGATGATGGAGGTCACCATGGTGTTGCATGATGATGAATGGGATGTTCCTACACTTATAATGAGTAGGTAATAACTTTCAAGTGAATGTTTCCTTTGATGTGACTGGTGTCTTTGAAGATCGGGTCACAACTTCAGTGTTGCATGAGGAACAGGTCTAGTGCTTTGATAACTAGGCAACATCTACCAACTGTATGTTTCCTTTGATGTGATTCGGGCATTTCCAGATTTGTCACAATGCAGTGGTTGCATGGGGAATCAGTCTAATTGCTTTCATGACTAGGCAACTTCTTCCAAGTCAATGTTTCCTTTGATGTTATTGTTGCCTATGAAGATTGAGTCACAACTTTAGTGTTGCAGTGGTCTGACCCTGCAGTAATCACAGATGATGGAAATCATCATTGTGTCCATTATTATGGTGCGAATGTTCCTATTACTAGTGATGAAAATGAAAAGCTTACAGCACCTGGTATTCCCAGGCGGTCTCCCATCCAAGTACTAACCAGGCCCTACCCTGCTTAGCTTCCGAGATCAGACGAGATCGGGCGTGTTCAGGCTGGTATGGCCGTAAGCGAGAGCTGTAATCACAAAAACAGTATCAATAGATGATGGAGGTCACCATGGTGTTGCATGATGATGAATCGGATGTTCCTACACTTATAATGAGTAGGTAATAACTTTCAAGGGAATGTTTCCTTTGATGTGACTGGTGTCTTTGAAGATCGGGTCACAACTTCAGTGTTGCCATGAGGAACAGGTCTAGTGCTTTGATAACTAGGCAACATCTACCAACTGTATGTTTCCTTTGATGTGATTCGGGCATTTCCAGATTTGTCACAATGCAGTGGTTGCATGGGGAATCAGTCTAATTGCTTTCATGACTAGGCAACTTCTTCCAAGTCAATGTTTCCTTTGATGTTATTTTTGCCTTTGAAGATTGAGTCACAACTTTAGTGTTGCAGTGGTCTGACCCTGCAGTAATCACAGATGATGGAAATCATCATTGTGTCCATTATTATGGTGCGAATGTTCCTATTACTAGTGATGAAAATGAAAAGCTTACAGCACCTGGTATTCCCAGGCGGTCTCCCATCCAAGTACTAACCAGGCCCTACCCTGCTTAGCTTCCGAGATCAGACGAGATCGGGCGTGTTTTTTTTTTTTTTTTTTTTTTTTTTTTTAATACATCTTTCCTTAAAAACACAACAGAGTAGGCCCAAATAAATACATAAATAAACATACCAATACAACATAAAAACATTACAATATATGCTGTCTCAACCGTAGTCATCAGGCATTTTCCAGTTCAGATCTTCAAAAATCTTACACACATCATCAGTAAAGACGTTATAAAAAGCATTCAGTGTATCTTCATCTTTGAAATAGCAGTACAGACATTTAAGATAGTTTTCAACTTTCCTTTTAAGAATACCTCCCACATTCATCAAAGTTTTCTCTTTTTTTGCCACCACCCTTCTTTCCCATATGGCACTTTTCATGAGCATAACAAGAATGTTGATCACTTTAGAGTTTTTACAGTTTCTGTGTTCACCCAATAAAACAGTTTTGTACCAGCCCTCTTCATTTTCATCAGCATCTCTCTTTAAGCATTCCAAAAGTTTTTTGCATTCCATGTTAAAAATGTCCAGCTTTTTGCAATTTAAAAACAGGTGTGGAAAAGTTTCATTCTCTTCGTTGCATACTTTACATAAAGGGCTTTGTTCTCTTCCAATCTTGTGAAGCAGGGTGTCCGTGAAGATGGCTTTGTGCCTGAAGAGGTATTCAGAGTTTGCCAGTTTTGTCTCGACAAGCTTTCCTTTCATGTTACTCCATATGTTTTCTTCTGTCAAGTCCGTGTATCTCTGGAGCCAATAGTCATTAACTTTAGGTTTCTTAAAAACCTCATCTCTAAAAACACCATAAAAACTTTTCAATGTACATTGTTCAAAAACACATGTCTTTTCCCCAATCATTGCATACACATCTTTCACATTTGTACTCTGTTCCATCCTTTCACTTTTCACAATCCAATCATGGGGTATTGCATTCTTAACGATCTCATATTTGTTCATAATCTCTTGCTTCGTATAGTCTTCTTTAGCTTCTTCCATTGTGTCTATTACATATTGAACAGGCAAAAATCCCTTTTTAAATTCATATAGTACATCTCTCACTCTGCTGATGCCCACACCCCACCACTTTTTAAAAAACAGCTCTCTCCCATTGTCTACAATGTTCTTGTTTAAAAACAATGGTTGGTTTAAAATGTCATCTCTTCCTTTAGGAACATATTGCACATACTTTAAAAACCCTCCCCAAGCACACAACAGTTCTTTGTAAAAATCAGGCATCTCATTACACATCCAGCTCTTAGTTTTCATCCACAGAATGCTCTCTCCTAGTTTAAAATCCCCACATTTGTTTAAGAAGTACAGCATTGTCTTTTTCCATGGGGTTTGGAATTCAGCATTTAAAAACTTTTTGACAATTTTCACTCTCATACCTTTCTTTCTCTGTACCACATCCATCAGTCCCAATCCTCCTTTCTCAACAGCCCCTATGAGTGTATCATAAGCTATTCTAGGTGGCTTCTTTTCCCACAAGAATTCCACAAAACACTGTTTTAACCTCCTTTCCACCCATACTGGGACACTAGTCACATTTAAGAAATACCACAACTTTGAAACCACCAGAACATTTAGGATTAAAACCTTCCCTTTCAAACACAACGTTCTCAACTTCCACAAGTTCACCGTTCTCTCAATATTGCCTAAAATGCCCTCCCACATAATATTGCTTGTTTTCTTATCATCCTCCCCCATTAAAATTCCTAAAATCTTCATCTCTTTTGCTTCTTTAAACTTAAAAGCATCTGTTAAAACGGGCGCCCCTCCAAACCTCATATATACTGTTTTGTCTTCATTTATTTTCCCTCCCGATTTCTTACAGAATTCTTTTACTACATTCAGCGCTGTTTGTACGCTATGTAAATCCCTCAAAATTAAGGTTGTATCATCAGCATATTGAAAAATATTCTCTGCTTTTACACCCCCCTCCAGTTCTATACTTCTTGCATTTTCCTCTTTTTTAATGGCTAATCCCAACGGTTCCGCCACCAGCGTGTACAAAAGTGCAGAAAGTGGACATCCCTGTCGTATCGACCTTGTGAGTTTAAAACATTTAGTTAAAAACCCATTACATTTAATTCTGGTCACCACCCCTTTATACAAAATTTTTATCCACTGAATAAAATTTTCGCCGAACCCAAACCTCTTTAAAACCTCATTTAAAAAAGAATGTTCCACTCTATCAAACGCTTTTTCAAAGTCTAGATTTATGACGTAACCTTTTTGTTTTCCCTCCTTCATATAACTTATGATGTCTCTTATACTTAAGGTAGTATCTGAAATATCTCTGCCTTTCACCCCATACGCCTGGTTAGTCTTGATAATTTTCGGCATCACTTCCTTCAGTCTGTTAGCTAAAACCTTGGATAAAATTTTAAGATCTGTATTTAACATTGTCAAGGGTCTATAATTTTTAAAGTCTGCTTTATCTCCTTTTTTCTTATATATCACTTTCATCAAACCCATGCTCATCCTCAAGTTCATTTGCCTCTTCATAAATACATCATCATAAACCTCTTTCAAAATCACAGTTAAGACATCCTTAAAAACCAAATAAAACTCACTCCCCAAACCGTCAATACCTGGGCTTTTCTTCTTATTGAGCTCTTTTATTGCTCTTTCTATTTCCTCTTCCCTTATCTCCTCATCACACATATCTTTATCTTTATTTTCCACTTTTGTTTTGATAACCTTTAGCCATTCTTCACTATCATCTTGCCCTCCTTCTGTTGTAAATAATCTTTCATAGTATTTTCTTATCTCCTCTAATATGTCTTCATTATCAGTTACTACTTCTCCACTTTCGTTTATCACCTGTTTTATCATTGCACTATTCCCTTTCCTTCTTTCTAAGTCAAAAAAGAACTTTGTGCATTTCTCCCCCTCCACCATGTATTGAGCTTTACTTCTTAATCTTGCACCTTCATATTTTTTCTCTTCTAAATCTTTAAGTTTGTACTCCAATTCTTTTATCTTTACCATATCCTTGTCATTCTGTTTAAGCTCTTTATCCAAGTTTTCTCTTGTTTCGTTTAATATACACCTTTTGCATTTCTCTATCAATCTACAATACTGTATTGTATGCTGCTTGATTAAAAACTTAACATTTTCCCACCACAATCTTTTATCTTCCACATACATAGCGTCCTGCTTCTCCTTTTCTATTAAATCTTTAATCTCTCTAACATAGCAATCCCTTTTTAGCACCTCTGCGTTTAGCACCCACACCCCTGGTCCTCTTTTAATTGTACACCAGTCTAATTGCATGTACAATGGCTTGTGATCACTTAAACTTGTCTCCCCGTACTTCACCTTATCTATAAACCCTTCTAAAGTCCTCGAACACAAGATAAAATCAACTCTAGTTTGGCATATAAAATTCCCCACCATTTGCCTTCTTGAGTACTGTCTCTCTTGTTCATGTCTCTCTCTCCATATATCCACTAAATTAAAATCTTCCATCAATGTTTTCAGCTCCTTTCTCCCTGTATTCGTTTTAAAAACCATTCCATCTGCCATATCAATTTTGCTGAAAGCAGTATTAAAATCCCCCATTAATATAACATTATTGTATTTCATTAAAAATCTTCTTAAAAAGTTAAAAAAAACCCTCTTTTCTTTCTCTTCATTAGGCGCATGCACATTTATCACAATTACCTTGTTATTTTCCCATTTCATTTCTACCCCTAAACATTTTCCTGCTTCATCCTTGTAAATCACATTACACACAACATCCGTATTCTTTCTTATTAAAAAAGCCACTCCTCTACCATACCTCTTGTCGTCATTGTTATATAAGATTTCCCCATCCCATCTCTTCCTCAATTCATTTACATGCACATCTTTCCAGTTTGTTTCTTGTAAAATTATTATATCCACATTTTTAAACATTTCCTTCACTTTTTCAAATTTGTTAAAATCTAAAAGTCCTCTGGCATTAAAAGTAACAAAACTAACAACCATAAAAATTAACACATAAAAATACTTAAAACCCCATCTCATTAGTCCATTTCACTTGAGACTTTTAACATTTCATATCTGTTTTTCCTTGAGTCTTTGTTTACCGGTCTTTTCCTTATTCCCTCTAAGTTTGGTTCTGCCTTTAGTTTACGCCGCCTTCTACTTGTGCTCGCTGTTCTTTCCTCTTTCTCTTCACCTTTACTGTTTGATTCCTCTTTTCCCCGTTCTTCAGATAAATCCACGTTTTCCAGTAATCCTTTATCCTGCCCCGTTTGCTTTGAATTTTCTTTATTCTCTTTATTTTGAGTCTCATTTAACTTTCCATCATTGTCCTGTTTCTCCATCATATTCTCTGTGTTCCCATCAGTAATGTTTTTCTCTAACGTCTCTGTCGCTTGTTGTATACTATCATCGCTTGGTTTTTCCATCTCCATCGGCCCCTCGTTACTTTTGTTTACTGTCTCTCTTTCTTCTCTCCTCTCTGATTCAGCGTCATTTTCAGCCTCCTCTACGTTGTCTCGTTCATGTTGTTGTATACTATCATCGCTTGGTTTTTCCATCTCCATCGGCCCCTCGTTACTTTTGTTTACTGTCTCTCTTTCTTCTCTCCTCTCTGATTCAGCGTCATTTTCAGCCTCCTCTACGTTGTCTCGTTCATGTTGTTGTATACTATCATCGCTTGGTTTTTCCATCTCCATCGGCCCCTCGTTACTTTTGTTTACTGTCTCTCTTTCTTCTCTCCTCTCTGACTCAGCGTCATTTTCAGCCTCCTCTACGTTGTCTCGTTCATGCACCTGCCCATTCACATGAGTCACTTCTTGCCCAAACCAGCATTCACATTTATTTAAAACCTCTTGACAATCCGGGCACCTCACTGCGTTACACTCTCTCGCGAAATGCCCTCTCTCCTCACACTTGAAGCACTTATAGTCTGGGCAGTCTTTCATTATATGTTCAGGGCTCATACACAGCCGGCAGGTTTTAATCTGATGGCTGTGCATCACCCTGAAATACTGAAACCCCTCCACTGTATCCAGCTTTGTGCTATATGGGAGAGAGGCAACTTCTTTTGGGAAGCGAGACTTAACATACCTCGTACCATCTTCAATGTTTGTGCCCGGATATTTGCGTCTCTTGATGCCCGAAATAGGGGTAACTCCCCACCCTTCCAATTTTTCAAAAATGTCATGATCCTCAATGTAAGCAGACAGGTGCATGAAAGAAACAACATAGTCTCTATTTTGGAGCCTTTTAACTTCACACATTGTGTCCTTTATCTGTATCCCATCCACCAGCAAATCAATGTCTTCCACATTTTCTAAAGTCACTTCATACTCCTTGTTTTGTTTAGGTATTACCGCCAGAATGTTCCCTTTTCCAATCCTTTCCGTCACTGCTTTTATAATGTCCTCCGCCTTCGCATTCACCTTTGATATATCCACACTCACAGTAGCTTCTTTCAAATGATCCATCTTTGCCTTGTTAGTCCTTTTATCACCATCCCTTGAATTCCTGTCTCGTTGTCTTGTTTCAGATTCGTGTCCGTCGACCATTCGCGTTCCTCCAGCCGTATCCATATCTGTTACCGTGTGTCCGTCCGACATTAAACCCACAAAAGAAAACAAAAAAACGAAAAAACGTACTTAAACCACAAGAAAACGTTCCTCCCAAACAGCGAATGCTGTTGGGAGGAATAAACTGCAAAAAATGAGCGAAAAAAAACTCCAAAAAAAATTACTTATAACGCCAAATAAAACAAAAAATAAACACTCAATGGAGGAGAGCCTTCCTCTCCCAACTGCTGCCAAACACTTCCTGGTTGCTCTCTAGCGCCCTCAGGGTGGTATGGCCGTAAGCGAGAGCTGTAATCACAAAAACAGTATCAATAGATGATGGAGGTCACCATGGTGTTGCATGATGATGAATGGGATGTTCCTACACTTATAATGAGTAGGTAATAACTTTCAAGTGAATGTTTCCTTTGATGTGACTGGTGTCTTTGAAGATCGGGTCACAACTTCAGTGTTGCATGAGGAACAGGTCTAGTGCTTTGATAACTAGGCAACATCTACCAACTGTATGTTTCCTTTGATGTGATTCGGGCATTTCCAGATTTGTCACAATGCAGTGGTTGCATGGGGAATCAGTCTAATTGCTTTCATGACTAGGCAACTTCTTCCAAGTCAATGTTTCCTTTGATGTTATTGTTGCCTTTGAAGAGTGACTCCTTTGATGCCATTGTTGCCTTTGAAGATTGAGTCACAACTTTAGTGTTGCAGTGGTCTGACCCTGCAGTAATCACAGATGATGGAAATCATCATTGTGTCCATTATTATGGTGCGAATGTTCCTATTACTAGTGATGAAAATGAAAAGCTTACAGCACCTGGTATTCCCAGGCGGTCTCCCATCCAAGTACTAACCAGGCCCTACCCTGCTTAGCTTCCGAGATCAGACGAGATCGGGCGTGTTCAGGCTGGTATGGCCGTAAGCGAGAGCTGTAATCACAAAAACAGTATCAATAGATGATGGAGGTCACCATGGTGTTGCATGATGATGAATGGGATGTTCCTACACTTATAATGAGTAGGTAATAACTTTCAAGTGAATGTTTCCTTTGATGTGACTGGTGTCTTTGAAGATCGGGTCACAACTTCAGTGTTGCATGAGGAACAGGTCTAGTGCTTTGATAACTAGGCAACATCTACCAACTGTATGTTTCCTTTGATGTGATTCGGGCATTTCCAGATTTGTCACAATGCAGTGGTTGCATGGGGAATCAGTCTAATTGCTTTCATGACTAGGCAACTTCTTCCAAGTCAATGTTTCCTTTGATGTTATTGTTGCCTTTGAAGATTGAGTCACAACTTTAGTGTTGCAGTGGTCTGACCCTGCAGTAATCACAGATGATGGAAATCATCATTGTGTCCATTATTATGGTGCGAATGTTCCTATTACTAGTGATGAAAATGAAAAGCTTACAGCACCTGGTATTCCCAGGCGGTCTCCCATCCAAGTACTAACCAGGCCCTACCCTGCTTAGCTTCCGAGATCAGACGAGATCGGGCGTGTTCAGGCTGGTATGGCCGTAAGCGAGAGCTGTAATCACAAAAACAGTATCAATAGATGATGGAGGTCACCATGGTGTTGCATGATGATGAATCAGATGTTCCTACACTTATAATGAGTAGGTAATAACTTTCAAGTGAATGTTTCCTTTGATGTGACTGGTGTCTTTGAAGATCGGGTCACAACTTCAGTGTCGCATGAGGAACAGGTCTAGTGCTTTGATAACTAGGCAACATCTACCAACTGTATGTTTCCTTTGATGTGATTCGGGCATTTCCAGATTTGTCACAATGCAGTGGTTGCATGGGGAATCAGTCTAATTGCTTTCATGACTAGGCAACTTCTTCCAAGTCAATGTTTCCTTTGATGTTATTGTTGCCTTTGAAGATTGAGTCAGAACTTTAGTGTTGCAGTGGTCTGACCCTGCAGTAATCACAGATGATGGAAATCATCATTGTGTCCATTATTATGGTGCGAATGTTCCTATTACTAGTGATGAAAATGAAAAGCTTACAGCACCTGGTATTCCCAGGCGGTCTCCCATCCAAGTACTAACCAGGCCCTACCCTGCTTAGCTTCCGAGATCAGACGAGATCGGGCGTGTTCAGGCTGGTATGGCCGTAAGCGAGAGCTGTAATCACAAAAACAGTATCAATAGATGATGGAGGTCACCATGGTGTTGCATGATGATGAATCGGATGTTCCTACACTTATAATGAGTAGGTAATAACTTTCAAGTGAATGTTTCCTTTGATGTGACTGGTGTCTTTGAAGATCGGGTCACAACTTCAGTGTTGCATGAGGAACAGGTCTAGTGCTTTGATAACTAGGCAACATCTACCAACTGTATGTTTCCTTTGATGTGATTCGGGCATTTCCAGATTTGTCACAATGCAGTGGTTGCATGGGGAATCAGTCTAATTGCTTTCATGACTAGGCAACTTCTTCCAAGTCAATGTTTCCTTTGATGTTATTGTTGCCTTTGAAGAGTGACTCCTTGATGCCATGTTGCCTTGAAGATTGAGTCACAACTTTAGTGTTGCAGTGGTCTGACCCTGCAGTAATCACAGATGATGGAAATCATCATTGTGTCCATTATTATGGTGCGAATGTTCCTATTACTAGTGATGAAAATGAAAAGCTTACAGCACCTGGTATTCCCAGGCGGTCTCCCATCCAAGTACTAACCAGGCCCTACCCTGCTTAGCTTCCGAGATCAGACGAGATCGGGCGTGTTCAGGCTGGTATGGCCGTAAGCGAGAGCTGTAATCACAAAAACAGTATCAATAGATGATGGAGGTCACCATGGTGTTGCATGATGATGAATGGGATGTTCCTACACTTATAATGAGTAGGTAATAACTTTCAAGTGAATGTTTCCTTTGATGTGACTGGTGTCTTTGAAGATCGGGTCACAACTTCAGTGTTGCATGAGGAACAGGTCTAGTGCTTTGATAACTAGGCAACATCTACCAACTGTATGTTTCCTTTGATGTGATTCGGGCATTTCCAGATTTGTCACAATGCAGTGGTTGCATGGGGAATCAGTCTAATTGCTTTCATGACTAGGCAACTTCTTCCAAGTCAATGTTTCCTTTGATGTTATTGTTGCCTTTGAAGATTGAGTCACAACTTTAGTGTTGCAGTGGTCTGACCCTGCAGTAATCACAGATGATGGAAATCATCATTGTGTCCATTATTATGGTGCGAATGTTCCTATTACTAGTGATGAAAATGAAAAGCTTACAGCACCTGGTATTCCCAGGCGGTCTCCCATCCAAGTACTAACCAGGCCCTACCCTGCTTAGCTTCCGAGATCAGACGAGATCGGGCGTGTTCAGGCTGGTATGGCCGTAAGCGAGAGCTGTAATCACAAAAACAGTATCAATAGATGATGGAGGTCACCATGGTGTTGCATGATGATGAATGGGATGTTCCTACACTTATAATGAGTAGGTAATAACTTTCAAGTGAATGTTTCCTTTGATGTGACTGGTGTCTTTGAAGATCGGGTCACAACTTCAGTGTTGCCATGAGGAACAGGTCTAGTGCTTTGATAACTAGGCAACATCTACCAACTGTATGTTTCCTTTGATGTGATTCGGGCATTTCCAGATTTGTCACAATGCAGTGGTTGCATGGGGAATCAGTCTAATTGCTTTCATGACTAGGCAACTTCTTCCAAGTCAATGTTTCCTTTGATGTTATTGTTGCCTTTGAAGAGTGACTCCTTTGATGCCATTGTTGCCTTTGAAGATTGAGTCACAACTTTAGTGTTGCAGTGGTCTGACCCTGCAGTAATCACAGATGATGGAAATCATCATTGTGTCCATTATTATGGTGCGAATGTTCCTATTACTAGTGATGAAAATGAAAAGCTTACAGCACCTGGTATTCCCAGGCGGTCTCCCATCCAAGTACTAACCAGGCCCTACCCTGCTTAGCTTCCGAGATCAGACGAGATCGGGCGTGTTCAGGCTGGTATGGCCGTAAGCGAGAGCTGTAATCACAAAAACAGTATCAATAGATGATGGAGGTCACCATGGTGTTGCATGATGATGAATGGGATGTTCCTACACTTATAATGAGTAGGTAATAACTTTCAAGTGAATGTTTCCTTTGATGTGACTGGTGTCTTTGAAGATCGGGTCACAACTTCAGTGTTGCATGAGGAACAGGTCTAGTGCTTTGATAACTAGGCAACATCTACCAACTGTATGTTTCCTTTGATGTGATTCGGGCATTTCCAGATTTGTCACAATGCAGTGGTTGCATGGGGAATCAGTCTAATTGCTTTCATGACTAGGCAACTTCTTCCAAGTCAATGTTTCCTTTGATGTTATTGTTGCCTTTGAAGACTATGAGTCACAACTTTAGTGTTGCAGTGGTCTGACCCTGCAGTAATCACAGATGATGGAAATCATCATTGTGTCCATTATTATGGTGCGAATGTTCCTATTACTAGTGATGAAAATGAAAAGCTTACAGCACCTGGTATTCCCAGGCGGTCTCCCATCCAAGTACTAACCAGGCCCTACCCTGCTTAGCTTCCGAGATCAGACGAGATCGGGCGTGTTCAGGCTGGTATGGCCGTAAGCGAGAGCTGTAATCACAAAAACAGTATCAATAGATGATGGAGGTCACCATGGTGTTGCATGATGATGAATGGGATGTTCCTACACTTATAATGAGTAGGTAATAACTTTCAAGTGAATGTTTCCTTTGATGTGACTGGTGTCTTTGAAGATCGGGTCACAACTTCAGTGTTGCATGAGGAACAGGTCTAGTGCTTTGATAACTAGGCAACATCTACCAACTGTATGTTTCCTTTGATGTGATTCGGGCATTTCCAGATTTGTCACAATGCAGTGGTTGCATGGGGAATCAGTCTAATTGCTTTCATGACTAGGCAACTTCTTCCAAGTCAATGTTTCCTTTGATGTTATTGTTGCCTTTGAAGATTGAGTCAGAACTTTAGTGTTGCAGTGGTCTGACCCTGCAGTAATCACAGATGATGGAAATCATCATTGTGTCCATTATTATGGTGCGAATGTTCCTATTACTAGTGATGAAAATGAAAAGCTTACAGCACCTGGTATTCCCAGGCGGTCTCCCATCCAAGTACTAACCAGGCCCTACCCTGCTTAGCTTCCGAGATCAGACGAGATCGGGCGTGTTCAGGCTGGTATGGCCGTAAGCGAGAGCTGTAATCACAAAAACAGTATCAATAGATGATGGAGGTCACCATGGTGTTGCATGATGATGAATGGGATGTTCCTACACTTATAATGAGTAGGTAATAACTTTCAAGTGAATGTTTCCTTTGATGTGACTGGTGTCTTTGAAGATCGGGTCACAACTTCAGTGTTGCATGAGGAACAGGTCTAGTGCTTTGATAACTAGGCAACATCTACCAACTGTATGTTTCCTTTGATGTGATTCGGGCATTTCCAGATTTGTCACAATGCAGTGGTTGCATGGGGAATCAGTCTAATTGCTTTCATGACTAGGCAACTTCTTCCAAGTCAATGTTTCCTTTGATGTTATTGTTGCCTTTGAAGATTGAGTCACAACTTTAGTGTTGCAGTGGTCTGACCCTGCAGTAATCACAGATGATGGAAATCATCATTGTGTCCATTATTATGGTGCGAATGTTCCTATTACTAGTGATGAAAATGAAAAGCTTACAGCACCTGGTATTCCCAGGCGGTCTCCCATCCAAGTACTAACCAGGCCCTACCCTGCTTAGCTTCCGAGATCAGACGAGATCGGGCGTGTTCAGGCTGGTATGGCCGTAAGCGAGAGCTGTAATCACAAAAACAGTATCAATAGATGATGGAGGTCACCATGGTGTTGCATGATGATGAATGGGATGTTCCTACACTTATAATGAGTAGGTAATAACTTTCAAGTGAATGTTTCCTTTGATGTGACTGGTGTCTTTGAAGATCGGGTCACAACTTCAGTGTTGCATGAGGAACAGGTCTAGTGCTTTGATAACTAGGCAACATCTACCAACTGTATGTTTCCTTTGATGTGATTCGGGCATTTCCAGATTTGTCACAATGCAGTGGTTGCATGGGGAATCAGTCTAATTGCTTTCATGACTAGGCAACTTCTTCCAAGTCAATGTTTCCTTTGATGTTATTGTTGCCTTTGAAGAGTGACTCCTTTGATGCCATTGTTGCCTTTGAAGATTGAGTCACAACTTTAGTGTTGCAGTGGTCTGACCCTGCAGTAATCACAGATGATGGAAATCATCATTGTGTCCATTATTATGGTGCGAATGTTCCTATTACTAGTGATGAAAATGAAAAGCTTACAGCACCTGGTATTCCCAGGCGGTCTCCCATCCAAGTACTAACCAGGCCCTACCCTGCTTAGCTTCCGAGATCAGACGAGATCGGGCGTGTTCAGGCTGGTATGGCCGTAAGCGAGAGCTGTAATCACAAAAACAGTATCAATAGATGATGGAGGTCACCATGGTGTTGCATGATGATGAATGGGATGTTCCTACACTTATAATGAGTAGGTAATAACTTTCAAGTGAATGTTTCCTTTGATGTGACTGGTGTCTTTGAAGATCGGGTCACAACTTCAGTGTTGCATGAGGAACAGGTCTAGTGCTTTGATAACTAGGCAACATCTACCAACTGTATGTTTCCTTTGATGTGATTGGGGCATTTCCAGATTTGTCACAATGCAGTGGTTGCATGGGGAATCAGTCTAATTGCTTTCATGACTAGGCAACTTCTTCCAAGTCAATGTTTCCTTTGATGTTATTGCATGCCTTTGAAGATTGAGTCACAACTTTAGTGTTGCAGTGGTCTGACCCTGCAGTAATCACAGATGATGGAAATCATCATTGTGTCCATTATTATGGTGCGAATGTTCCTATTACTAGTGATGAAAATGAAAAGCTTACAGCACCTGGTATTCCCAGGCGGTCTCCCATCCAAGTACTAACCAGGCCCTACCCTGCTTAGCTTCCGAGATCAGACGAGATCGGGCGTGTTCAGGCTGGTATGGCCGTAAGCGAGAGCTGTAATCACAAAAACAGTATCAATAGATGATGGAGGTCACCATGGTGTTGCATGATGATGAATGGGATGTTCCTACACTTATAATGAGTAGGTAATAACTTTCAAGTGAATGTTTCCTTTGATGTGACTGGTGTCTTTGAAGATCGGGTCACAACTTCAGTGTTGCATGAGGAACAGGTCTAGTGCTTTGATAACTAGGCAACATCTACCAACTGTATGTTTCCTTTGATGTGATTCGGGCATTTCCAGATTTGTCACAATGCAGTGGTTGCATGGGGAATCAGTCTAATTGCTTTCATGACTAGGCAACTTCTTCCAAGTCAATGTTTCCTTTGATGTTATTGTTGCCTTTGAAGAGTGACTCCTTGATGCCATGTTGCCTTTGAAGATTGAGTCACAACTTTAGTGTTGCAGTGGTCTGACCCTGCAGTAATCACAGATGATGGAAATCATCATTGTGTCCATTATTATGGTGCGAATGTTCCTATTACTAGTGATGAAAATGAAAAGCTTACAGCACCTGGTATTCCCAGGCGGTCTCCCATCCAAGTACTAACCAGGCCCTACCCTGCTTAGCTTCCGAGATCAGACGAGATCGGGCGTGTTCAGGCTGGTATGGCCGTAAGCGAGAGCTGTAATCACAAAAACAGTATCAATAGATGATGGAGGTCACCATGGTGTTGCATGATGATGAATGGGATGTTCCTACACTTATAATGAGTAGGTAATAACTTTCAAGTGAATGTTTCCTTTGATGTGACTGGTGTCTTTGAAGATCGGGTCACAACTTCAGTGTTGCATGAGGAACAGGTCTAGTGCTTTGATAACTAGGCAACATCTACCAACTGTATGTTTCCTTTGATGTGATTCGGGCATTTCCAGATTTGTCACAATGCAGTGGTTGCATGGGGAATCAGTCTAATTGCTTTCATGACTAGGCAACTTCTTCCAAGTCAATGTTTCCTTTGATGTTATTGTTGCCTTTGAAGATTGAGTCAGAACTTTAGTGTTGCAGTGGTCTGACCCTGCAGTAATCACAGATGATGGAAATCATCATTGTGTCCATTATTATGGTGCGAATGTTCCTATTACTAGTGATGAAAATGAAAAGCTTACAGCACCTGGTATTCCCAGGCGGTCTCCCATCCAAGTACTAACCAGGCCCTACCCTGCTTAGCTTCCGAGATCAGACGAGATCGGGCGTGTTCAGGCTGGTATGGCCGTAAGCGAGAGCTGTAATCACAAAAACAGTATCAATAGATGATGGAGGTCACCATGGTGTTGCATGATGATGAATGGGATGTTCCTACACTTATAATGAGTAGGTAATAACTTTCAAGTGAATGTTTCCTTTGATGTGACTGGTGTCTTTGAAGATCGGGTCACAACTTCAGTGTTGCATGAGGAACAGGTCTAGTGCTTTGATAACTAGGCAACATCTACCAACTGTATGTTTCCTTTGATGTGATTCGGGCATTTCCAGATTTGTCACAATGCAGTGGTTGCATGGGGAATCAGTCTAATTGCTTTCATGACTAGGCAACTTCTTCCAAGTCAATGTTTCCTTTGATGTTATTGTTGCCTTTGAAGAGTGACTCCTTTGATGCCATTGTTGCCTTTGAAGATTGAGTCACAACTTTAGTGTTGCAGTGGTCTGACCCTGCAGTAATCACAGATGATGGAAATCATCATTGTGTCCATTATTATGGTGCGAATGTTCCTATTACTAGTGATGAAAATGAAAAGCTTACAGCACCTGGTATTCCCAGGCGGTCTCCCATCCAAGTACTAACCAGGCCCTACCCTGCTTAGCTTCCGAGATCAGACGAGATCGGGCGTGTTCAGGCTGGTATGGCCGTAAGCGAGAGCTGTAATCACAAAAACAGTATCAATAGATGATGGAGGTCACCATGGTGTTGCATGATGATGAATGGGATGTTCCTACACTTATAATGAGTAGGTAATAACTTTCAAGTGAATGTTTCCTTTGATGTGACTGGTGTCTTTGAAGATCGGGTCACAACTTCAGTGTTGCATGAGGAACAGGTCTAGTGCTTTGATAACTAGGCAACATCTACCAACTGTATGTTTCCTTTGATGTGATTCGGGCATTTCCAGATTTGTCACAATGCAGTGGTTGCATGGGGAATCAGTCTAATTGCTTTCATGACTAGGCAACTTCTTCCAAGTCAATGTTTCCTTTGATGTTATTGTTGCCTTTGAAGATTGAGTCAGAACTTTAGTGTTGCAGTGGTCTGACCCTGCAGTAATCACAGATGATGGAAATCATCATTGTGTCCATTATTATGGTGCGAATGTTCCTATTACTAGTGATGAAAATGAAAAGCTTACAGCACCTGGTATTCCCAGGCGGTCTCCCATCCAAGTACTAACCAGGCCCTACCCTGCTTAGCTTCCGAGATCAGACGAGATCGGGCGTGTTCAGGCTGGTATGGCCGTAAGCGAGAGCTGTAATCACAAAAACAGTATCAATAGATGATGGAGGTCACCATGGTGTTGCATGATGATGAATGGGATGTTCCTACACTTATAATGAGTAGGTAATAACTTTCAAGTGAATGTTTCCTTTGATGTGACTGGTGTCTTTGAAGATCGGGTCACAACTTCAGTGTTGCATGAGGAACAGGTCTAGTGCTTTGATAACTAGGCAACATCTACCAACTGTATGTTTCCTTTGATGTGATTCGGGCATTTCCAGATTTGTCACAATGCAGTGGTTGCATGGGGAATCAGTCTAATTGCTTTCATGACTAGGCAACTTCTTCCAAGTCAATGTTTCCTTTGATGTTATTGTTGCCTTTGAAGATTGAGTCAGAACTTTAGTGTTGCAGTGGTCTGACCCTGCAGTAATCACAGATGATGGAAATCATCATTGTGTCCATTATTATGGTGCGAATGTTCCTATTACTAGTGATGAAAATGAAAAGCTTACAGCACCTGGTATTCCCAGGCGGTCTCCCATCCAAGTACTAACCAGGCCCTACCCTGCTTAGCTTCCGAGATCAGACGAGATCGGGCGTGTTCAGGCTGGTATGGCCGTAAGCGAGAGCTGTAATCACAAAAACAGTATCAATAGATGATGGAGGTCACCATGGTGTTGCATGATGATGAATCGGATGTTCCTACACTTATAATGAGTAGGTAATAACTTTCAAGTGAATGTTTCCTTTGATGTGACTGGTGTCTTTGAAGATCGGGTCACAACTTCAGTGTTGCATGAGGAACAGGTCTAGTGCTTTGATAACTAGGCAACATCTACCAACTGTATGTTTCCTTTGATGTGATTCGGGCATTTCCAGATTTGTCACAATGCAGTGGTTGCATGGGGAATCAGTCTAATTGCTTTCATGACTAGGCAACTTCTTCCAAGTCAATGTTTCCTTTGATGTTATTGTTGCCTTTGAAGAGTGACTCCTTTGATGCCATGTTGCCTTTGAAGATTGAGTCACAACTTTAGTGTTGCAGTGGTCTGACCCTGCAGTAATCACAGATGATGGAAATCATCATTGTGTCCATTATTATGGTGCGAATGTTCCTATTACTAGTGATGAAAATGAAAAGCTTACAGCACCTGGTATTCCCAGGCGGTCTCCCATCCAAGTACTAACCAGGCCCTACCCTGCTTAGCTTCCGAGATCAGACGAGATCGGGCGTGTTCAGGCTGGTATGGCCGTAAGCGAGAGCTGTAATCACAAAAACAGTATCAATAGATGATGGAGGTCACCATGGTGTTGCATGATGATGAATGGGATGTTCCTACACTTATAATGAGTAGGTAATAACTTTCAAGTGAATGTTTCCTTTGATGTGACTGGTGTCTTTGAAGATCGGGTCACAACTTCAGTGTTGCATGAGGAACAGGTCTAGTGCTTTGATAACTAGGCAACATCTACCAACTGTATGTTTCCTTTGATGTGATTCGGGCATTTCCAGATTTGTCACAATGCAGTGGTTGCATGGGGAATCAGTCTAATTGCTTTCATGACTAGGCAACTTCTTCCAAGTCAATGTTTCCTTTGATGTATTGCTTAGACTCTTGCATTGCCTTTGAAGATTGAGTCACAACTTTAGTGTTGCAGTGGTCTGACCCTGCAGTAATCACAGATGATGGAAATCATCATTGTGTCCATTATTATGGTGCGAATGTTCCTATTACTAGTGATGAAAATGAAAAGCTTACAGCACCTGGTATTCCCAGGCGGTCTCCCATCCAAGTACTAACCAGGCCCTACCCTGCTTAGCTTCCGAGATCAGACGAGATCGGGCGTGTTCAGGCTGGTATGGCCGTAAGCGAGAGCTGTAATCACAAAAACAGTATCAATAGATGATGGAGGTCACCATGGTGTTGCATGATGATGAATGGGATGTTCCTACACTTATAATGAGTAGGTAATAACTTTCAAGTGAATGTTTCCTTTGATGTGACTGGTGTCTTTGAAGATCGGGTCACAACTTCAGTGTTGCATGAGGAACAGGTCTAGTGCTTTGATAACTAGGCAACATCTACCAACTGTATGTTTCCTTTGATGTGATTCGGGCATTTCCAGATTTGTCACAATGCAGTGGTTGCATGGGGAATCAGTCTAATTGCTTTCATGACTAGGCAACTTCTTCCAAGTCAATGTTTCCTTTGATGTTATTGTTGCCTTTGAAGATTGAGTCACAACTTTAGTGTTGCAGTGGTCTGACCCTGCAGTAATCACAGATGATGGAAATCATCATTGTGTCCATTATTATGGTGCGAATGTTCCTATTACTAGTGATGAAAATGAAAAGCTTACAGCACCTGGTATTCCCAGGCGGTCTCCCATCCAAGTACTAACCAGGCCCTACCCTGCTTAGCTTCCGAGATCAGACGAGATCGGGCGTGTTCAGGCTGGTATGGCCGTAAGCGAGAGCTGTAATCACAAAAACAGTATCAATAGATGATGGAGGTCACCATGGTGTTGCATGATGATGAATGGGATGTTCCTACACTTATAATGAGTAGGTAATAACTTTCAAGTGAATGTTTCCTTTGATGTGACTGGTGTCTTTGAAGATCGGGTCACAACTTCAGTGTTGCATGAGGAACAGGTCTAGTGCTTTGATAACTAGGCAACATCTACCAACTGTATGTTTCCTTTGATGTGATTCGGGCATTTCCAGATTTGTCACAATGCAGTGGTTGCATGGGGAATCAGTCTAATTGCTTTCATGACTAGGCAACTTCTTCCAAGTCAATGTTTCCTTTGATGTTATTGTTGCCTTTGAAGATTGAGTCAGAACTTTAGTGTTGCAGTGGTCTGACCCTGCAGTAATCACAGATGATGGAAATCATCATTGTGTCCATTATTATGGTGCGAATGTTCCTATTACTAGTGATGAAAATGAAAAGCTTACAGCACCTGGTATTCCCAGGCGGTCTCCCATCCAAGTACTAACCAGGCCCTACCCTGCTTAGCTTCCGAGATCAGACGAGATCGGGCGTGTTCAGGCTGGTATGGCCGTAAGCGAGAGCTGTAATCACAAAAACAGTATCAATAGATGATGGAGGTCACCATGGTGTTGCATGATGATGAATGGGATGTTCCTACACTTATAATGAGTAGGTAATAACTTTCAAGTGAATGTTTCCTTTGATGTGACTGGTGTCTTTGAAGATCGGGTCACAACTTCAGTGTTGCATGAGGAACAGGTCTAGTGCTTTGATAACTAGGCAACATCTACCAACTGTATGTTTCCTTTGATGTGATTCGGGCATTTCCAGATTTGTCACAATGCAGTGGTTGCATGGGGAATCAGTCTAATTGCTTTCATGACTAGGCAACTTCTTCCAAGTCAATGTTTCCTTTGATGTTATTGTTGCCTTTGAAGAGTGACTCCTTTGATGCCATTGTTGCCTTTGAAGATTGAGTCACAACTTTAGTGTTGCAGTGGTCTGACCCTGCAGTAATCACAGATGATGGAAATCATCATTGTGTCCATTATTATGGTGCGAATGTTCCTATTACTAGTGATGAAAATGAAAAGCTTACAGCACCTGGTATTCCCAGGCGGTCTCCCATCCAAGTACTAACCAGGCCCTACCCTGCTTAGCTTCCGAGATCAGACGAGATCGGGCGTGTTCAGGCTGGTATGGCCGTAAGCGAGAGCTGTAATCACAAAAACAGTATCAATAGATGATGGAGGTCACCATGGTGTTGCATGATGATGAATGGGATGTTCCTACACTTATAATGAGTAGGTAATAACTTTCAAGTGAATGTTTCCTTTGATGTGACTGGTGTCTTTGAAGATCGGGTCACAACTTCAGTGTTGCATGAGGAACAGGTCTAGTGCTTTGATAACTAGGCAACATCTACCAACTGTATGTTTCCTTTGATGTGATTCGGGCATTTCCAGATTTGTCACAATGCAGTGGTTGCATGGGGAATCAGTCTAATTGCTTTCATGACTAGGCAACTTCTTCCAAGTCAATGTTTCCTTTGATGTTATTGTTGCCTTTGAAGATTGAGTCAGAACTTTAGTGTTGCAGTGGTCTGACCCTGCAGTAATCACAGATGATGGAAATCATCATTGTGTCCATTATTATGGTGCGAATGTTCCTATTACTAGTGATGAAAATGAAAAGCTTACAGCACCTGGTATTCCCAGGCGGTCTCCCATCCAAGTACTAACCAGGCCCTACCCTGCTTAGCTTCCGAGATCAGACGAGATCGGGCGTGTTCAGGCTGGTATGGCCGTAAGCGAGAGCTGTAATCACAAAAACAGTATCAATAGATGATGGAGGTCACCATGGTGTTGCATGATGATGAATCGGATGTTCCTACACTTATAATGAGTAGGTAATAACTTTCAAGTGAATGTTTCCTTTGATGTGACTGGTGTCTTTGAAGATCGGGTCACAACTTCAGTGTTGCCATGAGGAACAGGTCTAGTGCTTTGATAACTAGGCAACATCTACCAACTGTATGTTTCCTTTGATGTGATTCGGGCATTTCCAGATTTGTCACAATGCAGTGGTTGCATGGGGAATCAGTCTAATTGCTTTCATGACTAGGCAACTTCTTCCAAGTCAATGTTTCCTTTGATGTTATTGTTGCCTTTGAAGAGTGACTCCTTTGATGCCATTGTTGCCTTTGAAGATTGAGTCACAACTTTAGTGTTGCAGTGGTCTGACCCTGCAGTAATCACAGATGATGGAAATCATCATTGTGTCCATTATTATGGTGCGAATGTTCCTATTACTAGTGATGAAAATGAAAAGCTTACAGCACCTGGTATTCCCAGGCGGTCTCCCATCCAAGTACTAACCAGGCCCTACCCTGCTTAGCTTCCGAGATCAGACGAGATCGGGCGTGTTCAGGCTGGTATGGCCGTAAGCGAGAGCTGTAATCACAAAAACAGTATCAATAGATGATGGAGGTCACCATGGTGTTGCATGATGATGAATGGGATGTTCCTACACTTATAATGAGTAGGTAATAACTTTCAAGTGAATGTTTCCTTTGATGTGACTGGTGTCTTTGAAGATCGGGTCACAACTTCAGTGTTGCATGAGGAACAGGTCTAGTGCTTTGATAACTAGGCAACATCTACCAACTGTATGTTTCCTTTGATGTGATTCGGGCATTTCCAGATTTGTCACAATGCAGTGGTTGCATGGGGAATCAGTCTAATTGCTTTCATGACTAGGCAACTTCTTCCAAGTCAATGTTTCCTTTGATGCCATTGTTGCCTTTGAAGATTGAGTCAGAACTTTAGTGTTGCAGTGGTCTGACCCTGCAGTAATCACAGATGATGGAAATCATCATTGTGTCCATTATTATGGTGCGAATGTTCCTATTACTAGTGATGAAAATGAAAAGCTTACAGCACCTGGTATTCCCAGGCGGTCTCCCATCCAAGTACTAACCAGGCCCTACCCTGCTTAGCTTCCGAGATCAGACGAGATCGGGCGTGTTCAGGCTGGTATGGCCGTAAGCGAGAGCTGTAATCACAAAAACAGTATCAATAGATGATGGAGGTCACCATGGTGTTGCATGATGATGAATCGGATGTTCCTACACTTATAATGAGTAGGTAATAACTTTCAAGTGAATGTTTCCTTTGATGTGACTGGTGTCTTTGAAGATCGGGTCACAACTTCAGTGTTGCATGAGGAACAGGTCTAGTGCTTTGATAACTAGGCAACATCTACCAACTGTATGTTTCCTTTGATGTGATTCGGGCATTTCCAGATTTGTCACAATGCAGTGGTTGCATGGGGAATCAGTCTAATTGCTTTCATGACTAGGCAACTTCTTCCAAGTCAATGTTTCCTTTGATGTTATTGTTGCCTTTGAAGATTGAGTCAGAACTTTAGTGTTGCAGTGGTCTGACCCTGCAGTAATCACAGATGATGGAAATCATCATTGTGTCCATTATTATGGTGCGAATGTTCCTATTACTAGTGATGAAAATGAAAAGCTTACAGCACCTGGTATTCCCAGGCGGTCTCCCATCCAAGTACTAACCAGGCCCTACCCTGCTTAGCTTCCGAGATCAGACGAGATCGGGCGTGTTCAGGCTGGTATGGCCGTAAGCGAGAGCTGTAATCACAAAAACAGTATCAATAGATGATGGAGGTCACCATGGTGTTGCATGATGATGAATCGGATGTTCCTACACTTATAATGAGTAGGTAATAACTTTCAAGTGAATGTTTCCTTTGATGTGACTGGTGTCTTTGAAGATCGGGTCACAACTTCAGTGTTGCCATGAGGAACAGGTCTAGTGCTTTGATAACTAGGCAACATCTACCAACTGTATGTTTCCTTTGATGTGATTCGGGCATTTCCAGATTTGTCACAATGCAGTGGTTGCATGGGGAATCAGTCTAATTGCTTTCATGACTAGGCAACTTCTTCCAAGTCAATGTTTCCTTTGATGTTATTGTTGCCTTTGAAGAGTGAGTCACAACTTTAGTGTTGCAGTGGTCTGACCCTGCAGTAATCACAGATGATGGAAATCATCATTGTGTCCATTATTATGGTGCGAATGTTCCTATTACTAGTGATGAAAATGAAAAGCTTACAGCACCTGGTATTCCCAGGCGGTCTCCCATCCAAGTACTAACCAGGCCCTACCCTGCTTAGCTTCCGAGATCAGACGAGATCGGGCGTGTTCAGGCTGGTATGGCCGTAAGCGAGAGCTGTAATCACAAAAACAGTATCAATAGATGATGGAGGTCACCATGGTGTTGCATGATGATGAATCGGATGTTCCTACACTTATAATGAGTAGGTAATAACTTTCAAGTGATGTTTCCTTTGATGTGACTGGTGTCTTTGAAGATCGGGTCACAACTTCAGTGTTGCCATGAGGAACAGGTCTAGTGCTTTGATAACTAGGCAACATCTACCAACTGTATGTTTCCTTTGATGTGATTCGGGCATTTCCAGATTTGTCACAATGCAGTGGTTGCATGGGGAATCAGTCTAATTGCTTTCATGACTAGGCAACTTCTTCCAAGTCAATGTTTCCTTTGATGTTATTGTTGCCTTTGAAGAGTGACTCCTTTGATGCCATGGTTGCCTTTGAAGATTGAGTCACAACTTTAGTGTTGCAGTGGTCTGACCCTGCAGTAATCACAGATGATGGAAATCATCATTGTGTCCATTATTATGGTGCGAATGTTCCTATTATGGGAACTTAGCTGCCGTGTCTTTAGAAAAAGAGAGCAGGACTCATCAGGTGTCTTTTCCGTTTTTACTGACGAACAAAAAAAAAACAACACACTAACTCCGTACAATGTAACGACTAACTGTACAAAACGTTTTTCTGTTAAGACCCTGCCTCAACTGTTCGAATCTGACGTAATCAACTGACAGAGTTCTCTAATAATCTTAGTTTTAACTGTGTTAATAATATTATCTATTTAATATTTAAAACTAAACTTTAATGTAAATCATGAAATATAATCTATAAAATAATAATGATATTTTCTAATAATTGAACAAAGGATACAACATCCTCCCCCCCATGAAGACAGTTCATAGAATTAAAGCTCTAGGTGGTACAGCAGTTGAACTGGTCTTCTTAATATTGTCCCATCTGATGTGCATACAGCACAAGATCTCACAAGTCCATCTCTTCCTGGAAAGAGCTCCTTGATGATCCCAGTGTTCCAGATCTGGCGCGGTGTCCTCTCCTCTCCAATGAGCACCAGGTCACCTTCCTTGAGAGAAGTAGAATGTTAGTTCTTACATGTGTGGGCAGATCTCAGCTCCATCAGGTACTCCCTCTTCCATCGAGTCCAGAAGTCCTTGAGAAGACGCTGACGATATTTCCACCTCCGTGTTAGCTCCTCTCTGCTGGAGCTGGTGGCACGACTGGCAGTAAAAGGCTTGGGTGGCAAGGAGCAGAGTCGGCTTCCAATCAGGAAGTGAGCTGGGGTGAGGGGCTGAGGCTCGTCAGGTTCATTATAAACGAAGGTGAGAGGTCGTGAGTTTATTGTTGCTTCTGCCTCTGCCAATAGAGATGTCATCTCCTCAAAGCTAAGTGAAGCTCGTCCCATCACTTTCCTTAAACATGTCTGATCTAACCAGTCTCTCCCAAAATCCCCCCCACCAGGCGGCTCGTTCTGCAATGTACTTCCACGTGATGCCCTTTTCAGAGAAATACTTTAAGAGCTCAGGCTCCTTAATGGCCGTCCAGAGTGCTCTGAGGTCTTGATCCGCTCGTTTGAAGGTCCGCGCATTATCTGAATACACAGTCCTGCAGAGGCCCCGTCTGGATATGAATCTCTTAAAGGCCAGGAGGAACGTGTCTGTTGACATGTTAGACACTAGCTCCAGGTGGACTGCACGTGTCACAGCACAGGTGAACAGTGCTATATATGCCTTTTCCACCTCACCTTTCTTGACCTTGACATACAGAGGGCCTGCAAAGTCCACTCCAACAGTCTCAAATGGAGGTGATTCTGTAATCCTATCTCTTGGCAGGGGCGCTGTTGTCTGCTGCATTGCCTTTACTCTGAATCTTTTACAAGTAGGACAGGCTGTGATGATTGTCTTTGCCATTTGTCAGGCTCGTGGAATCCAATATTTATCTCTTAATTGCATCAAAGTGTCTCTCACACCTGAATACATCACTTGCTCATGACAGCTCCGGATCAGCATTTCAGAGAGTCTGTGGTCTGAAGGCAGGATGTATGGATGCTGCTCACCGAAGCTCATGTCTGAGTGTTGCAGTCTTCCTCCCAGACAGATCAAACTGTGCTCGTCTAGAAATGGCTGCAGGTCTCTAATTCTCGAGCTTCTATGAATGTCCCTCCTGCTCTTAATTCACCTTTCTCCCTCTGGAAACCTTGATTTTGTGCCTCCAGAATCCAGTATCTTTCAGCTTCAGCTAACTCCTCAGCTGTCAGCTCTCCTTGCTTCCTTTCACTCGAGCGTAAGTTGTGTGTGAATCTTCTAATCCATGCTGTTACTCTGAGAACTGTTTTCAACTTGCTGTAATTTTCCAGCTTTAACAGTGGATCTGTTGATGTTTGTTCCATGTTGTTGAGATGGACTATGACATGACTTGGCTTAAGCTCAGTCTTTACCTCCTCTTCACAGAGCCTTTCAACAGGAAACTCTTGCTGCACTACTGAATTCAGAAACTGTGGTCCTGACCACCAAAGCTCCTCTTCCTTGAGCCTTGTGACTGTCTGGCCCCTTGTAGTGAGATCGGCTGGGTTGAGTTTCCCGCTACAATGGGACCAGGTTTCTGGTGTGGTCAGGGACTGAATCTCCATCACTCTGTTTGCAACAAACTGTTTCCATCTGTGTGGTGAGCTGGAAATCCACTGAATCACAATCATGGAGTCTGTCCACATTCGGATTTGGTTTGGCTGCAGATTCAGTGCTTCAAGCAGACTGTTCCCCATTCTTGCAGCAATCAGAGCCCCCATTAGTTTAAGGCGTGGCAGTGTGAGCTTCTTAATGGGTGCAACTCTGGATTTGGACATTATGAGTCTTGTCATGGACTCTCCCTCAGCTGTCTGTCCTTGAAGATAAGCTACTGCACCATATGCCTTCTCACTTGCGTCACTGAAAACATGTAGAACTTGAAACTGCAGTGTCTCTGTTCCATACCACCTTGGAATGACAATCTGATGGAGCTGAAGGAGCTCTGTACACCACTGCTGCCATCTTTGTGAGAGATCATCTGGCAGCTTCTCGTCCCAGCTGATGCCTCTTTGCCACATATCCTGGAAGAGACATTTCACTCTTATTGTGAATGGTGTCAGAAAGCCCATGGGGTCGAACAATTTGGCTGAAGAGCGCAGTACACTCCTCTTTGTGTTCTCTTTGTCTTTAAAAATGTCCATCAGGTGCTTCAAGTTAAAAACAAAGTCATCAGTCTCTGGCCTCCACACTAGGCCGAGCACCTTTAACACACAGCCGTGTGTCTCAGGATCCATGGCAAATTTAAAGTGACTTCGATGCAACTTGGCTTTCAGCTCAGGGGAATTTGTAGTCCACTTACAGAGGTTCATGCTCGCGTCAGACATTATTTTCCTTGCACTTGTTGTTAATGTGTAAGCTTCTTCAACACTGCTTGAGCTGGCAATAAAGTCATCAACATACAGAGAGTCTTTCAGATTGTTAATGACCTGTGGGTGACTTGTTTGGTATTTCTCCAGGTGATTTCTGATCGTGGCTGCCAGCAAGAATGGGCTTGATGACACACCAAACACCACACGAGTCATTCTCAGCACGCGCAGGTTTGTGTTCTTAGCATCAGGTCGACCAGTGAGCCACAGGAACCTCAACACATCTCTGTCCTCTTCTGCGATTGATATCTGTAGGAAGGCCTTTGTGATGTCTGCCATGAATGCAATGGGGTGCATCCTGAACCTGACAAGGATGGTGAGAAGGTCTGGGTTCAGGTTTGGTCCTGTGAGCAGACAGTCATTAAGAGATGGACAGCCAACCTCATGCGCAGAAGCATCAAAAACAACCCTCAGCTTGGTTATTGCTTTGTCCTCTTTTATCACAGCATGGTGAGGTAAGTAGTATTGGATGTTGTTATTTTCAGCTCCAATTGTGCCTTTGGTCTCTGGGACGTCTTCACATATTCCTTGTTGAATATAGTCATTTATTACATCATTGTATCTCTTGAACAGTGTTACGTCAGCCTTCATTTTTCTTTTGAGACCTTCAAATCTTTTCTGGGCAATTCTCAGATTGTCTGGAAGTTCTGTTGTATCTTGACACCATGGCAACTTAACCTCATAACGCCCTTCTTTGTAGCTGACTGATCTGTTGAAGTGCTCTTGAGCCTCAGCGTCTGCTGCCCGTTCTTCTCCTTTGCAGGAAATGCCCAGAGACTCTATTTCCCAGAATGCACGCAGCGGGTTTGAAACCTGCATGATCTCCTCAGTGCAGATCTTCATGCAAGAGGCCCCACTCATGCTTAACATGGACACTGGGCCCTGTACTGTCCAGCCAAACATGGTCTCTATGGCAACTAAGCGGTCTGACAGTCTTTCAACTCTACCGGAGGCCATTTTCCAGTAGAAATCAGCACCTATCAATATGGACAGTTCCAGCTCCTGGTCAGTGCTGCCTGAGACATCTGCTGATGTCAGTCCTTTTCTTTCCAGCTGTTGCTGGATTTGCTCTCCTGGAACCTGCATGATGGCAGAGCTAACTTGTGGCGTTTCAACAGCTTCAATCTCAATGGTTTTCTCTTTGTCATAGATGTTTCGCAGAATTAACTTAACAACATTTTGTTCTCTTATTACTGGGGTTTCACTGCCAAAGGTGTGGAGCTTTAAAGTCTCTTTTCTAATGACAGGTAATCCTAATGCTTTTGCTTGCTTCTCCAGGATAAAGCTACGTTGACTACCTCCATCCATCAGACAACGTACCTCCTTCTTTCCCCTTGTTCCCTCTGCCAATGGTGTTACTGTTTGCAGGAGAACTGTGTTCTGCTTGGCTTTACTTGTCTTTACTGTGTGAGGTGCCACAGATGAGATGACAGCCTCAGCTGTTTCTTGAGCACAGTTCTGGGCCTCGCTGGTTTCACCTCTGTCACACATCGTGGGGTGGTGTCTCCGTCCACACAGACTACATGACACTCCCTTGGTTTTGCAGAATTTGGCCATGTGTCGCTGTCCTAAGCATATGAAACACCGTCCCATTTTCTTCAGCTTTTCCTTTCGCAGGCTAAGTGTGTTGTCTGTACAGAGTTCAGATTTATGACTTTCAGAATCACAGAATATACATGCTGGAGGGGACTGTGAACTGCTGGTGTAGAGCATGGCAGCTGATGGCAGACTTGGCTTCCTGAACTTTCCACTTGCTGAATCAGGTTTGTATTTGTGCTGGTTAGGGGGCTGTGATTCCTTACTGTGGCTTCCTGCTTTGGTCAGGTGCATGGCACGTTCTCTGCTTTCAACTTCCTGCTGTAGGAAGGCAATGAGCTCTCGAACCTTCAGTTCATGGTCTGAGCCTATTTCACGTGTGTAAGCAAGAGCGAGGTCATCAGGAATCATCTGCAGCAATATGGGGCACAGCAATCCTCCATATGTGTCTGACACTACTCCCATTGCTTCCAAGCCTCTAATCTGGACTTCACAGTCATCATAAAGTTTTCTGAGTGCAACAATGTCTGAAGATCTTTTAACTGGTGTCAGACTCAACAATTTAGACATGTGTGCACTCACAATCAGGTCCTTTCTTCCAAATCTCTCATTGAGCATGTCTATGGCAGCGTCATAATTACTCTCCGTTATCTTTAACCCCGCGATGGCTCTGGCTGCTGGACTCACCAAATAAGACTTCAGGTAAGTAAGTTTTTCAGTTTTGCTTAGCTCAAAGTTCTCATGGATAGCAGTCTGAAATTGATCCCAAAATTCTTGCCACATCGATATATCTCCGTCATATTTATTTATGTACAACTTGGGCAATTTAACTGATGGTCTGCTGGTCATTCTACTCGAGTGGGCGCTCACGTCGCTCAGCCGTGGCGAAATCCGCTCGCCCGCGGCGGCTCCCTGTCTTTCAATTAGTGTCGTGGCTCGAGTTTTCCAGAGGATGAGGTTGTCCTGGTAATCCATAGTCTTTACGATGTCCGCCTCCAGCTCGTCCATCGGTATCTCCTCTTCGATCTCCTTTTCCATCTCCAGGAGATTCACTTCCTTTACCGATAACATGGACAGCAGCTCTCGTATGCGGTCACAACTCACATCGTCCCTGGTCGTTTCCTCTTCAATAGCCCGCAGCAATTTCGTCGTGGAGGCTCTTACAATTCCTCGTTTTTGTTTTAGTCTCTGTAGCCGTTCCGTCATTGTCCCGGTTCCTACCGTTGGTCGCTAGTTTCAGGCAGCTATCGGCGATTTGTTCCCGTCTTCACTCGTTATTCTCTCGTTTCCCGGGTTTCGGCACCAAAAAAATATGGGAACTTAGCTGCCGTGTCTTTAGAAAAAGAGAGCAGGACTCATCAGGTGTCTTTTCCGTTTTTACTGACGAACAAAAAAAAAAACACACTAACTCCGTACAATGTAACAACTAACTGTACAAAACGTTTTTCCGTTAAGACTCTGCGTCAACTGTTCGAATCTGACGTAATCAACTGACAGAGTTCTCTAATAATCTTAGTTTTAACTGCGTTAATAATATTATCTATTTAATATTTAAAACTAAACTTTAATGTAAATCATGAAATATAATCTATAAAATAATAATGATATTTTCTAATAATTGAACAAAGGATACAACAGCCTCTCCCTCACGCGTGTTGCCGTCTCGTTTCCGTCGTCACTGGAAGCCACGCGTTGCCATGGAAACGCCTTTTGGATGTATTCCTCCATGTTCTTGTCCGATGTGACCCGCGGAGTCTCCACTTCTATTCCATGTGCCCTCAGTGCGAGCGCCGCCTCCCGGGCGTTCTCGTAGGTCCGAGTCCCACTGATCCAGTGGATGCGGATTCTTGCGAGAGGGGTCTGAAAGCGTATTCCTTTTTCTTTTAGGGCCTTCTTGATTTCTTTATAGGCTCGGCGCTTAATCATTACTTCGTTTGCGTAATCGTGATCAAAGAAAATCTGTTTTTCTCCCACACACACCTTCTTTTTCCATGCTGACTTTAGCACCATCTCTTTGATTTCGAATCGTAGAAAGTTCACGATAACAGACCTGGGTGGAGAGTTTGAGTCGGGTTTTGCAACTAGTGCTCTGTGTGCTCTCTGGATCTCTAAATTGACTCCGTCTGGCAGGGCGAGTTCGGTGGTGAGAAGATTGTTGACAAAGTCCACCATTGAAGTGCCTTCTGTGTTTTCTGGTACCCCATAGAGCCGTATGTTGTTTCTCCTGGATCTATTCTCTAAGTCAGTCAGTTTTTCTTGCATCTTACTGTGTTGATTAAGAAAGAACAGGAGGGCGTCTTTAGCCACCGGGCCGCTTGCTTCCAGATCCGATATGCGCGTTTCAGCCGCACTAATGGCCTCGCCTTGAGCTTGTAGAGTAGTGACAGTTTCGGTTAGCTTCTGGCTAATATCCCGTTTGAATGTGGCTAACTCTTCTCTTACGTCTCTTCTGAGGTCGGCCTGAAAATCTTTAAGAGTATTTTGCATCTCTCGTTTGAATTCCTGCAGGTTATTGGTAACAGACGTTAATTCTTGAAGTATGTCGCCAACTTGAGTTTTCTCAGCTAGCTTAGCTTCGTCCCCATTTTCTTCCACTTCGGGGTCCTCCTGGTCGGGGAAGGGATGTAACGGCATTTGCGTTGTATTCCCTGCTTTCTGTGCACCTTTTTGCCCTTTGTTAGTTTTCGTACCTTTCATGGCGACAGTATACAGCCTCTGAGGTGTTGATATCTCGAGTATTATTGAGTTTTGCAACCGACTGGTGCGGAGCTACTGTCTACCGCTGCATTCCACTACGTCGTCGTCCCGGAAGTGTTAGTGGCGCTCATTTTAATGTTTCTTTGCATAGTAGGTTGGTCTCTTGCTGTAGTTGGAGTTACTTGCGTATTTTGTGGAGATCTCCACAAAATACGCAACTAACTCCAACTAAGATTCAGAAAGAAATCGATCAATTAGTGATATAGTCAAACAACACTAGATTGATAGATAGATATAGTTACATAGATAGTTGGTTAGGACAAATCACGTGTTTTGTGACGTATGAACCATTTCACTGCTTCATTCAGAAACCCGGTCACTGGTTTGGTTGTCTCGGCTCTTCGGGAGAGATGAGATGAGTCTTAGAAGCAAATAATGAGTCAAGAAAGATTTGGTTTGACACTGTTGCATTCAGTACAAATATTCTCTAATACTGATACCAAGAGCAAATGAAAATAGTTGATGTAAGCACTGAAACATAAACATTAGTGTAAATCAGCGAAGGTTCATAGAGTGTACTGACGTAATCAAAATGATCCACTGAGGACCGTGCATCACTGATGAGATTCGTGGTACACTACGAAGTCACCAGACCGGTGACTTCCTTAGCGAAACAAGGGTTCGAGTCCCGTTTGTACTGTATGATTTATTTTATTGTTATATGTATATAATTTTCTTATAATAAACTTTAAACCACATATCCATGTAATGTAGTCGAATAGGAATGTGCATGGCAAATCAAGTCCCATACAAGCATGAACCAGTAAGACACGTCTCCATTGCACTACATTTTATTGTCCACTAGATGTCCTAATAGAGCACTGTGTCATTGAAGCTTCGAGTAATGAACCTTTTTTCGAATCACGTGTCGAGGCTTCAACAAAGCCTCGATTGCCCATCACTACCTGAACATAAAGTAACAAGAAACAAGTAACTCTATGACCTAAACATGAAGGGACCTGAACATCAAGTATGACGCGACAAAGAACACAGGGGAGAGCAGAGCTATATATACACACATTAGGAACAGAGGGATGACGAGACACAGGTGTCAATCAGGTAACAAGACAAGGTGACACCAATTAACTAATCAAAAGGAACACACAGACATGACAAACCGGAAATAAAGGAACTTAACAAAATAAAACAGGAAACTGAAAAACTAAAACATGACTATGAAAAAACCAAGAACTTAAGATACAACATAAACACAAGAAACTAAACCATGATAGAACTAAACAGAGACTGAAAAAGGACAAGACAAAAAAGACGAAAGACATGACAGAGAACATGACAAGGGCCGCTTCTGTTTGTCCACATCCTTATTTTTCTTGCCTGCCCAGTTTAGGCCTGAGGCCAGCTCATTGGTCATGCTGTATGCCAGCATGCGCCAGACCCTGATCTCCAGGGTGGCCCCCCCAATAACTGTGAAGCGGGCCACATATCAAAATAAAAAAGTAACTATTTCAGTTTAAAAAGTAAACAATTTTAAAAAAGCTTTTTTTCAAAGATGACATAATGTTGCTCTATTTAAGTTTGTCAATTGTCAAGTCTGAATTTAACTGAGATTGATAAAGATGTGCCAAAACATCAGACATTGTTAAATGGGATGATAGTTTAACAGACTTGTTAAACAGTTTTAAAAAATTGGGCAGATCAGTGAAGGTCAATCAGGAGAATGATGTGACCACTATTTAATCATTAAATAATAACCATTGCCTTCCTAGCCTCCTGAGACTGGAGTATCACCTCTGCGTTCTCCAGCTCCTCCATGCTGTGCAGAGGCACTTGCAGTGGAAAAATATAATGTCCGCAACACTTTGTGTCATGTATTAGTTTTAGTGATTTTAATAAATGAAAGAGTTATAGTGTGCACAGCTTTAACTCCCAATCAATCAGCTGGTCATGTGCTGCTAATCAAGGTCCTCAGATGCATTGCACCTGAGCAGAGGTAGAGAATGGGAGGAGAACAAACAACACAGGGACTGTGTCTCAAATTGCGTACTTTTGTCAGTACACTTCGATATCGTGCACTATGAGCACTATACACTTACGTCCGTAGTGCGTACTTTTCAAAAAGATAGTATCGTCTCAAATCGGGTACTACGTCTATACTTACCGGAAATGACGAATGACCGCCGTGTTTTTGACCGCGAGTGCGGCAAACTTTAAGCGGCTTTTGTTGTCATTGCAAGGCATTTAAACTTGTTAGAATGGAGACTTTTATCGCGAAGTGGGGTCTACTTCGACGTCGGCGCAGAGCTCTGCTTTTATTGACTCAACAAGAGCATCTTCTGGTATGAAGATGAATGTATTTCATGCACTTTTTTATCATCTTTGTATTTGTATGTATTCCTACATTAGACTAACGTTATGCAGCAATACACAGCGGTCTTAACTTCTAGCTTACTTTTAAAGTACCAGAATCCATAGTTGCCTGCTTTAACTTGATCATTAATTAAAAACACATATTAGTATTGTGTAAATAGATTTCAGAACATTAATATACCAACTGATAATATGAACTCATATTGCTTGTAGTATTGCAGAGTGTACAAGTTAAACAACTTATGAAGTTATGCAGCATTATCTTCTATATTGTATTTTCATTTGCTTTGGCAATATTGTTTTATTAAGAAACTTTCATGCCAATAAAGCCCACTTGAATTGAATTGAATTGAATATACTTGTTTCATATGCAAACATAATTTTTAAAATACAATAATGTATACACCAAAGAAACAGGAGCATGTTATTGGTAGATAATATTCGTGACATGAAAAAGGGAAACCATATTGATAACACATAGAATTTTATTGAAAAATTTATTCATCTCTCTCTCTCTCTCTCTCTCTCTCTCTCCCACACACACCCACACACAGCAACCTCATAGTCCTACTCGGTACTGCCGAATTAACAATACAGTGCCAGTGCTGAAACTGTATTTTGATGGGGAGAGTGACCTCAAGGCTGACTTTCGGCTCTCTAGAGCAACCTTCCACGTCCTAATGGGAGTCCTGGGCACCACTTCTGACCATGGATGGGGGCCAGTTATTGAGACCATGGTCTTTCTGTTCTGGTTGGCCTGTGGCACCTCTTACCGTGTGGTGTCCAGGGCATTTGCCATCCCCCGACCCACAGTTCACCGGCTTGTACACAAGACCAGCGGGAGAATCGTGCAGCTACTCCATCAGGTCGTCCGGCACCCTACAGAGGGAGAATTCCCTCGCATAGGGGCAGGCTTTGCCCGTATGGCAGGTTCGGCAGCCTTCAACCGGGTGGTTGGAGCCATTGATGGCTGCCACGTACGGGTGAAGCCACCATCTGATGATGCAGCCTGCTACTTCAACCGCAAGCTTTTCCATTCAATTCAGCTACAGGCCATATGTGATCACACTGCCAAATTTATCGATGTGTTTGTTGGTTACCCTGGGTCAGTACACGACGCCAGGGCCCTGAAGAATAGCCCTGTGTACTACGCCCAAGCCTATCCTCCACCGGGTTACTGCATTATCGGGGATGGTGGCTACCCCTGACTGACCCACCCAATCCGCCTCATGACCCCGTACAGGCAGCCTGTCCACAATCACATCCAGGCTCGCTTCAACAGACACCTGTCGGAAGCGAGGTGTGTTGTGGAGAGGTCCTTTGGGATCATGAAGACCAGATGGAGGTCCATTTTCCAGCAGACCCTGGTGGTAGATGTAAACTTTGTGCCGGAGGTCATCACCTGCTGCACGATCCTCCATAACATCTGCCTAAGTAACGGGGACCTGCTGGAGCCTGATGAGCCACACGTCAACTGGGACGGTGCAGCAGGAGACCAGCCAGTACCACCAGGTGCCATCTGTGGAGCAGAGGAGAGAAACAGGATGGCAACCCAATGTGACAATCCCGACCACGACTATGTTTAAACTGAATAAAAAATTTGGCTAATTAGGAGAACTTGTGTGTGCGTGTGTGTGTAGACATTCACTTGATATTATTTAAGATGTAGAGTGACAGAAAGAATGCTGTGCAACGTTTTAAGATTTTTAATTCTGTCATCCTTATTAGAATTTGTTGGCAAGTCTCTCAAGGATTGCCAGGAAGCGTTCCTCCCTGGCAGCAGCCTCTCTGTCCCTCCTCTCCCCACTTTCTCTCAACTCCCTGATCAGTCTTTCCTCCCTCTCCTGCATCAGCTGCATTCTCCGCTCCTCCCTGTCTGGAGCCTCCCTGGCCTCTGTGGCTCTGGCCTCCTCCCTCTCCATCTCATCCCTCTGCATCTTGAGCAGGACTGCCTCCAGCTGCTCCTCCTTCCTCTCCATATCAGCAAAGAGCTCCATGACATCCACCCTCCGCCTTTTTGGGGTGGATGCCATGGAGGTACTGGCCTGTTCAGGGGTCACCACAGAGGGGGGTGAAGCCACTGCCATATCCCGGGAGGATGAGGCAATGAGGACAGACGGTGTTACTGATGGCCTGCCCCCAATTACCTCATCCATTAATGTGTACCACTTCCAAGAAGCGGCAGTGGCCTCACCCCCCTCTGTGCTGACCCCAGTTTTAGGGCACTTCAGATCCTGTTATTAAATGACAGCATAAAAAAAAAAACACCCCACGCATAATCAGACAGGCTAGTACAGTGATCCTGCATGCCAACCTAAAACACTCCGCTAAAACTTGAAACACACGACGACGAAAGTCTAAATTGTGAATATGAGCGGAGTGCCAACAAAAACAAAGAATAAAAAAAACCCGGACATCCAAGGTAAAGTGAAAAATCGATCAACTAACGAGAGTGAGCTAACACCTGAAGCTAGCATGGCCTCGTTTCAAAGCAGCCTGGACGGCATTAGCAAGCAAATTCAAGTTCTGCAAAACGAAATGAAGACGGACCTAAAAACATTCAAAGACGAAATCACAACGCAAATGAGAAACGATATGACAGAACTTAAGGGAGACATCGATCAAAAGTTTGCTAAAATAACCACGGATATCAGTGAACATGATGAGAAGATAAGCGCTGCTCTGACACGCACAGAAGAGCTGGAGTCGTGGAGTTACGAAGCAAACGGCGCACTACAGGACATAATGCGAGAACAGAAAATGATAATGGACAAACTAGACAATTTAGAATCGCGGTCCCGTCGAAATAATTTAAGGGTGTATGGCATACATGAGGAAGAAGAGTCCAAACATGACTCGGTCACACAGTTCATGGATAAATGGCTCCGTGAGGAATTTTCCATAAACTCGGACCTGCAGATTCAGCGCGCTCACCGAGCATTGGCTCCAAAACCAAAAACGGGCCAAACACCCAGATCGATCATCATTAACTTCCAGCAGTTTACAGTAAAGGAGATGATATTGAAAAAAGCATGGGAGAAGAAAACGATCACCTTCGGAGGAAACAGAATCTATTTTGATCACGATTACTCAGAAAGGACACTGCAACAACGCAAAGCGTATTCTAACGTCAAAAAGATCCTGAAGAAAGAAGGCATCCGCTTTCAGACACCTCTCAACAGGATGCGCATCCACTGGTCCAGCGGGGTGAAAACCTATGGCAGTGCAGACGAGGCAACCAGAGACCTGCGGGAGGGAGGATACGACGTGGAAAACACGGGGACCAGCACCGGAGGATCCGCAATCGTAAAGAGGCTACAATCAGCTGGAACCGCGACATGGACACAGACCGGGAGCGGACGCAGCGGGGAGGCCAGCAGACGCGCACGCGAAAGCCTGCATGACTTTCATCTGAGGGGAAATAACACCGGCTAAGTATTTGTTTCACTGTTAACCAGAGTTAAAACAAATATGAAAAGTTTTTTGCTCACCAAGGTTGAAGGAGGTTTAAAATACAGTAGTATACAGTTAGCTATAATGGGTTATAGATAAATGGACTGTTGGCTTCAGGACTGATACGCAGCTGCAAGGACTGGTATGAGAATATTAATGTTTGGATTGAATCTCATTACTGGGTGGGGGCCCTTTCTTTGTGAGAGGCTTTCCCCCTCAAAACAACAAGAGTGTCAGCAGAAGTTCATGGTTGTTGACATCTCTTTGTGGAGGTCACTTTTTTTGTATATAGTTCAAATAAGCACTGAACCGTTTTCGAAAGTGCTACTCGTTCATGAATGTTTAACTGAAAGCCTGTGGATGAATATTTACGAAGTTAAGACAACTAAGATAGTTTATGGACACCAAACAGGGAGAACTTAAAGTTCTTTCTTTGAATGTCAACGGCTTAGGAAACCCAGTCAAAAGAGCTAAAATAATGACCAAACTTAAAAAAGAAAAAACACAGATAAATTTCCTACAAGAAACTCATCTATCGAAAGCAGAACATGCGAAATTAAAGAAATTTGGATTCAAAAACACTTACTATAGTTCACACCCCAGTGGTCGGAAAAGAGGAGTAGCGACATTGATGTCTAAAGCAACCAATTTTGAGTGCCAAAAGGAAATAAAAGACAAAGAGGGAACTTATATTATAGTAAAAGGGATGATGGGCCAAACAATGATAACGCTGGTCAACATTTACGCCCCACCTGAGAGCAATAAGGAATTTTTCAAATCTCTGTTTGACACCATTGCATTAGAATCAGAGGGCATTTGTATATGTGGGGGTGATCTTAATGTGGTGATGGATTATGATAAGGATACATCTAGTTTTAAGAGAAATAAGAAACTGATTACAAAACTGGTCAGAAATGCATGGGAGGAGATGGGATTTTTTGATGTGTGGAGAGATCTACATCCACTGCAGAGAGATTTTAGTCATTACTCAAAAACACACTCGGTGTATTCCAGAATTGACTATTTTTTCACGCAGAAAGAAAATAGAGATAAAATTAAAGATTGTTGGATTGGAGTAGCAGATGTGTCTGACCATAACGCCATCTACCTTAGGATTCACTTGAAATGTACACAGAAAGATACAATATGGAGATTGAATGTGGGGATATTAAATAATGAATCAGTAGTTGAACAAATTAGGGCGGATATACGAACTTACCTGGATGAAAACAATAATGGCGAAACAGACCCTGCTATATTGTGGGACGCTTTAAAAGCTGTGATACGTGGAAAATTGATTGCAATTACAAGTAATATCAAAAGAGAAAGGATAAAACGGTATAAAATGTATATAACAGAATTGAGACAACTGGAACAGAAGCATAAGGGAAGAGAAAAAGTTGAACCAAAGCACAAACAACGAATGAATGAAGTGAGAAAGGAAATTAATAACTTACTTCAATATGAGACAGAAACAAAAGCAAGATATTTAAAACAAAACTACTATGAATCAGGTTCCAAAGCAATTCAATTGTTAGCAAGACGCTTACGGAAACAACAGACAGAAACCACAGTTAATAAAATACACGACCCAAAAACAAACCAGCCTGAATGTGAACCAAAAGAAATTGAAAACATTTTTAGAAACTATTACAAAGAGCTATATTCCGAGCCATCGACTTTAGACCAGAATGAAATAAGAACCTTCCTTGACTCTCTGGACCTGCCCTCGATAGGCACTAAACAAAATGAACAGATTACAGCTAAGATAACAATAGATGAAATCCGGAAGGCTATACAAAAATTAAAATCAAGCAAGGCACCTGGTAGTGATGGATTTCCTTCTGAGTGGTATAAGAAATTTAGCGAAGAACTAACACCACTGCTCCACACTACGTTTAATTGGATCATGACTTATGATAGAATACCCCCCTCGTGGACTGAAGCAATCATTACAGTACTCCCCAAACCCTCTAAAGACAGGGAGTATTGTCAAAATTATAGACCGATTTCAGTACTAAATGTAGATTATAAATTGTACACCTCAATTCTATCAAACAGACTCCAATCATTTGTACCAGACTTAATAGATGAGGATCAAACTGGGTTTGTTAGGGATAGACAAACGCAAGATAATATTAGAAGAACAATGCACATTATACATAAAATACATAAAGACAACATACAAGCAGCTTTGATCAGCTTAGATGCGGAAAAAGCTTTTGATAGAGTTAATTGGGAATTCTTATATTTAAGTTTGGCAAAATTTGGATTTAACTCAAAGTCAGTTCAGTGCATCAGGTCTATCTATAACAAGCCTACAGCTAGAGTAAATGTCAATGGCTCTCTGTCAGAAAGATTTGCCTTGGAGAGAGGAACCAGACGGGGCTGCTGTCTTAGCCCCACGCTGTTTGCCTTATATATTGAGCCATTGGCCCAGATGATCAGACAGGACAGTTCAATAGAAGGCATAGAAATCAATAAACAAGAACATGTAATAAGTTTATTTGCGGATGACATTATGATATATTTAAAAAAATCCAGCAAATTCATTCAAACAGCTTACACAACTTCTTGACAGATTTGGTATTTATTCTGGCTATAAAGTAAATATACCTAAAACTCAAATTCTCATGCTCAACTGTTCACCAAACCAAGAACTTAGGGAATCGCAGATAAACTGGGAAGCAAAACTAATCAAATACTTGGGAATTAATATAACCAAAGATCTCTCTAAAATATATAGTAGTAACTATGAACACATTGACAAAAACATAAGGAGAGATATTGACGGATGGAACACTTACCCGTTAGGACTAACTGACGGGGTAAATGTGGTAAAAATGAACATTCTACCACGTCTGCTATATTTGTTTCTATCCTTACCTGTTGATATATCGAAAGACCAGTTTTTTAAATGGGATAAGTGCATTTCGAGATTTGTATGGGGAGGTAGACGGCCCGGAATACGATATGCCACATTGCAATTATCTAAAGACAAAGGGGGATTGGCACTCCCAAACCTAAAAGAATATTTTCGTGCTGCACAACTGCGACAGCTAATCTACTGGTGTGATGAGGGATACGTATCTCGATGGAAAGACATTGAATTGTCTGCATTAAAATACCCAATTCAAACAAGTATAGGGGAAACAGAGACCCCCAATTATATAAAAGATGAAGAGAATTTCAACCCAGTGATATCTCTTACTTTAAATATATGGTATGCTACAGTGAAACAACTAAAAATAGGAAAGGAAATTGGACTATTAAAGTGGATTGCATTTGATGAAAAATTTGTGCCCAGAAAACATGATGCTAGATTTAATCAATGGATAGAAAAAGGAATTACAGCTATATGTACAACTGTTAAAAAAGGAGAAATGAAAAGCTTTCAAGAACTAAAGAATACACATGATCTAACGAATCAGGACTTATTCAGATATTTACAAATGAGGGACTATTATAACAAAAGTATCAAAACAGCTGAAGACAAAATACACCCCATAATAAAACTACTTGTAAAAGGTTACAGTCAAGCTATTCCAAAGGTGGTGGCGGTTTTGTACAGATGTTTAATGGATTCTAAAACAGACTCAACATTATATATTAGAGCCAAATGGGAAAGGGAGCTAGGTGTAGGGATTCCAGAGGGGATATGGTTTGATATGTGGAAAATGCACCAAATTACAACACAGTCTTTGAAATGGAGGGAGTTTAGCTGGAAGAATGTGATTCGATACTTCATTACGCCTAAAATTAAAAGTAAGCAGACAAATGCACAGCAACCATGTTGGAGACTATGTAACCATATGGATGCGGACCACACACACATCTTTTGGAAATGCATCAAAATACAACCTTTCTGGGAGAATGTTCATTTGGTTATTTGTGATGTTCTGGGGTATGTGATTCCCAAATCTTGTTTAGTTCTATACCTTGGTCATTTGGAGGGCATGGTACATGCGGGTGATCAATATTTAACCAGGATTCTTTTGGTTGCTGGGAAGAAGACCATCACTAAGAACTGGCTTAAGCCTGACACTCCATTATAGAGGATATACTACAGATGGAACACCTTACATATAAACTGAGATTGAAAGAGGATGTTTTTCTAAAACAGAGTGAAAAATGGTTGTCATACAAGGGAAAACATAATTAACCGGATTGGTTTAACATTAACGTAATTCACACAGGCTCTGTTTCTTTGCTTTTCTTTTCTTTTTCTTTACATATTTAATGTTGTATTGTTTAAATCGAAAAAATAAATAAAGATTGTCAAAAAAAAAAAAAAAGGTGTCTAGCTTCAACGAGTAATATGTAGCTGAATATGTAGCTGAAGTAGGCTGGTCTCCCCATTTATAATTCAGTGTGATATGGGTAGGAGGGAACAAAAGTGGTTGGGGTTGACTGATAGCCTGTGTAGTGTGTGTGTGATTGGCAAAGTTAGTGTGCCTCATCTGTTGTTGAGCAAATTTAAGCTTAATGTTTTTAGATAGCTCATATTTTGCTATTTTTCTCAAGAACCTTTTTATTTTACTAATTCATACTGGATCACATGGCACTTACTTTCTGTTACTCATTTAGACCTACTTGGCCTGGCCTTCTTTTAATTGGCCTAATTATGCATTGACGTTTTCTTTTTTTTTTTTCAATTCTTTTTTTATTGTGATTTTCATGGTTCACATGTTCATTTACATCTCACATTACCAATCTCATCCTTTCATCTGTAAATTACATCTGAATAGCTCAGTAATACATCCACGATTGCACTGACAATACACAGATATGGATGATTGGTCCTCCCTCAATCACATAAGAGATGAAAATAATAAAATACAAACATTTAGAACGTAACTCCTTAGACTTTGAACAAGAATGCTGGGGTGCACATCCGTTATATTAGAGGGAAAAAAATAAAATAAAATTAAAATACTGATGCGTATGGGTTGACACAGAAAAACATAGATGACTAAAGGAAATGGATATGAAATCTGGTACTAGACAAACGATGGACGAATCGGAGTGACATATCTAATCCATCTTTCCCATCTTTTCAAAAATAGATCCTGTTTTAGCCTTATAGCAAAAGTAATTCTTTCCATTTTAAAAATGTTATAAATGATGTCAAACCACTCGTCCACTGTGGGTTTCTCTAGTTTTAGCCACTTCCTTGTTATGGCTTTCCTAGAAGCGGCACTTAAAATCTGAAACAAGTATTTGTCATTAGAGGAGACATTCTCTGATGGTAAAACTCCTAAATATAATGATACAAACTCAAAAGTAATGTCTGTCCAGAATACTTTTTGCAAAATGTTGTAGACCTCGTACCAGAAAGGCAACAATATTGAACAAGACCAAAATATGTGAAAATGGTTTGCCTCGAGGCATCCACATTGTCTCCAACATATAGATGAATTGGAATAGTGTCTTTTTTGAGCTGGAGTGATAAAAAATCTAATAAGGGTTTTCCAACAAAACTCTCTCCATAGTGTTGAATTTGAAGTTTTCCATTGTATCTCACATAAATATTCCCAATCTTCTTCGTTTAAGACTAGATTTCCTTCCCTCTCCCATTTCTGTTTTACGTGCAATGAGCTACCCTTCATTTGTTGTAAACCCTTATAGAGTCTTGAGATGGTTTTTTGGCCTGGGCCTGAAACATATGCATCCATAAATACTTTTAGTAGAATGTTATCCCATTGCTCTTGTATAATCTTTTTCCTTATTTGTTCAACATGGTGACGAAGCTGTAAGAATCTAAAGAAGTCATCATTATTTAGACCAAATTGTCTCTGAAGGTTTTGAAAACTGTTCACTGACCCCTTAAACAAAAAGGTACAATATGCTGTAAGTCCATGAGTTTTCCAGGCCTTGAATCTTGCATCCAAATTTTTAGGCATGAAATCTGGATCAAATGCACACCATCTCAGTATTTTTATCGCCTCTTTCAACTTCTTTTTAGTTACTACCTTATTCCACAGCTTAAGTGGTAAAGCAATCCAGGGGTTTCCTATATCAGATAACTTTTCCATCAAACCCTTATCTCCTATTGCCGCTTGAATTGGGAACTCTGCTGTTATGGCCCCCTCTAGCTCCTTCCATCTAGCAGTATATTCTGGATTGCACCAACACACTAACGGTCTCAACTGAGCTGCAATATAATAATTTTTTAAACATGGGAGCGCAACCCCCCCTCTATTTTTTGCTAACTGTAAATTCTGATATTTGATTCTTGGTCGTCGCCCCTGCCAAATGTACCTGGAGATGAGTTTATCCCACTCCTGGAATTGTTGATCAGTTATGTCTAATGGAAGGGACTGAAAGATATACAATAACCTCGGCAGGATAACCATTTTAACAGATTCAATACGGGAACCAAAATTAAGAAATGGTATTAAATCCCATCTTCTGATGTCTTCTCTGATTTTGTTGTTCAGGGGAAGAACATTCAGTGAGAACAGTTTTGACAAATCTACTGGTATATTCACCCCCAGATACCTCATGGATTCAGCTCCCCATCTCAAATTATATCTTTTTTTCACATTTTCTGAGGGACTATAATTGAAACTGAGAATTTGTGTTTTTGAAACATTTAACTTATATCCAGAAAAGGATCCATATTGATCTAAAAGTGAAAACAAATGTATTAGAGATTGTTCTGGACTGGATAACTGTAACAGTATGTCATCTGCAAACAATGAAATCTTTTGTTCTCCTCCTTTCATGTGTATTCCTTCAATGTTCTTATTTTGAATAATCCATTGACTCAGGGGTTCAATAAAGAGCGCGAATAAAAGGGGACTAATTGGACAACCCTGCCTTGTTCCCCGTTCCAGTGAAAAAGGGTTCGAAACTGCACCATTAATTTTAAGTCTGGCCCTCGGGTTATCATAGAGAGCTTCTATTGTCTTAATAAAAGAGTTGTGAAAACCAAACTCGTCTAGGACTCTAAACAAAAAAGACCAATTTACACAATCAAACGCCTTTTCTGCGTCTAGTCCTACTAATACTGCTTCTAGATCACGTTCTATTATATGACTTATTACATGTAGAGTCCGTCTGATATTATCTTGGGTTTGTCTGTGGCGAATAAAACCTGTCTGGTCAAGGCTAATGATTTGTGGTAACAATCCTTCTATACGTTTGGCCAGTATATGTGTAAAGATCTTGTAATCCTGATTTAACACGCTAACCGGTCTATAATTACCGCATTCATGTCTATCCTTCCCCTCTTTTGGAATAAGTGAAATTACTGCTTCCCTCCATGAGGGGGGTATTATATTCCTTTTAAGGACCCAATTGAAGGTGGACTGCAACATAGGGATCAATGAGTCTCCCATCACCCTATACCACTCTGAGGGAAACCCGTCAGGGCCAGGAGTTTTCCCTGATTTGAGATGGGCTATGGCTGCTCTTATTTCTTTCTCTGTAATTCCTTCTGCAAGTTGGTTACTCTGCTCATCCGTCAATTTAGGAAGATTAATTTTCTCGAAAAATTCTTCCATTTTCCCTCTATCAACATGGGGTTGAGAGTACAATTTTTGAAAATATGTTTCAAAGCTATTCTGTATCTCTTCCAATTTATAGTGTATTAAATTAGTCGTCGGGTTTTTAATTTTATGGATCGAATTCTCTGCCTGTTGTTTTTTCAATTTATAAGCCAACAATTTACTGGCTTTCCCACCTCCTTCATAATGCTTCTGTTTTGTAAATATTAACTTTCTTTGTATATCTCTAGTATAAATCTCGTCTATTTCATTCTTTTTCTTCCTAAGTGCTTCTTTAAGTTTCTTGTCATTTGTTTCTTTATGTTTTTGTTCTAACTGTTCCAATTCTGTTTGGAGCTGGTTCAGCTCTTTTAGCCTATCTTTTTTTAAGTGGGAACTGTATCCAATTATCTTACCCCTGAGCACTGCTTTACATGCGTCCCACAATATCGGAGGTGTAACCTCGCCATTGTCGTTCTGTTCCAAAAAGTCGGTAATATCCTTCTTAATTTGGTCCTTCATCAGATTCAATATATGTATGTTTAATCTCCATAAGGTGTTTCTCTGAGATTGATCGAGATTTAATTTTAAATACAGGGGGCTATGGTCCGAAAGGTCCATAATCCCTATGTCGCAATCACCAACCCTGTGTAAATCTTTACCAAAGGTTAAAAAGTAGTCAATCCTTGAATACAACAAGTGTGGGTTGGAAAAATATGTATAGTCTCTCTTTAAGGGATTTAATTCTCTCCACACATCTACCAAACCAATATCCTTTATTGCCGAATTGATCCTTTTGTTAAGATGACTGGGCTGAGCTACCTTACTTTTTGATGAATCAAGTTTAGGGCATAATCTAATATTGAGATCCCCCCCACAAATCAACACACCTTGAGATTCTGCTATAATTAATTCAAATATTTGACTAAAGAAATTCCAATCAGAATTAGGGGGAGCATATATATTTAGTAAGGTTATCAATGAGCCATTTAAATTCCCTCTCAAGAATATATATCTTCCTTCTGTGTCCTTCTTTTCAAAAAGGGACTCAAAACAAATTTTACTGGAAATTAATATTGCCACCCCTCTCCTATGCCCATTTGCATATGATGATGAGAACTGATACTTAAAGCCCATTCTTTTTAATTTAGCGTGCTCCGTGTCTGAAAGATGGGTTTCTTGCAAAAACGCCACCTCAACTTTGTCTCTTTTTAGTTTTGTCAAAATCTTACTTCTTTTAATAGGGTTGACTAGGCCATTCACATTATAAGTTGCTATATTAATTGCTTGCATTTAGTGTCCAGTATTGAGAAGAAATAAAAAAGGAAAACCCTCTCGCACCCACACAGATATTCACCATTACCTGTATCACTGAATGTATCACAGGCAGCACCCCAAAAGCTGCATGGAACGGCAGCAAAACATGCCTCTTAACGAGGAACAACACAAACACAGTAACATATGAAAAAAATACTTCCAATAGTGAGGTCATCATCTCGACCCTTATTAGGCCCTGATGATAAGAGGGCCTTGAGGGGAATCCTCCCTCACCAGCCGGTGTGAGAGGGCCCTCAACCATTTGCAGTTTTATTCTAGTGTCCATCCGGCTGTCTGACAGAGGAAAACATAGCTCCCGCCGACCCAGTATGTTCCTAGTTACAGCCTGTGAAATGTTCCCGTAATGTACATTACTTGTTCGCAGTCTGTTCTTACTGATAGCTGGTTCCGCGGACTCTCTTTAGAATAAAAAAACTCACCCCTTCTCCGGGAATCTCAAAGACCCGTGAATCACAGATGTTTTATAGTCATGCTGGATCCTGGTGTCTAAAAACCTGTAGTTTTTCCACATAACTCCTCTCTTTGCCTGCTCTCTCCCGGTTCCGCGGTCTCCTGCTCGTTCGCCATGTGAACTTCTGAATCTGCTCCAGCAGAGACTCCGGGTGTTTAATAACCGAGACCGGGAACCCCCTCTTCGCCATGTCCCCGGTCGCCTCCTCCGCTGATCCATACAGCACTGTCCCCTCCGGGTAGAACACTCTCAGCCGGGCCGGGAACGGAGTTTGAAATCTGATTTTCTTCTCCTTCAGTACTGATTTCGCTTCGGCATATTCCTTTCGCTTTTTCAACACATCAGGCGCGTAGTCGTGATCCAGATTAACACTTTTTCCGTGAAGTTGAAATCCCCGCTTTTGCCAGGCCAGCTTCAGTAACTCCTCTTTCATCCTGTAGCTTGACAATTTAGCCACAATTGACCTCGGTGGAGCTCCGGGTGGCGGCTTCGGTGCTAGAGCGCGGTGAGCTCTCTCCACTCGCAGCTCGAAGGCGTCCTGGAGCCCCAGGCCCTCCCGCAGCAAACGCTCGACATAACCCACCATCGATGGAGAGTTCTCCTCCGCGCCCTCTTTAACTCCGTGGATTCTGACGTTCTCTCTTCTGGAGCGACCCTCTAAATCGGTCAGCTTTGCATCCAGGTGTATCTGCAGTTTCAGCAGCTCCGTAACCACGTCTTCTGTCCCTTGTATCCGAGTTTCGGCCGAGTCGATCCTCGTTTCCGCTTCCTCCATTCTAGTGTTAGTTTTGTTTATTTCTTCACGGATCTCTCTCAGCTGCTGACTGCTGTCCTTCCTAAACTCCCTTAGTTCTTTCAGTATAAGGCCCAGACCTGCTTCTTCCACCTGCTCCTGGTCGTGGTCCGACTCCGTGACCCCCATTTCGTTGCTAGCTTGGAGCTCCTCGCTAGCTTCGTCTCCATCTCGTATCTCCGACTGCCTGTACTTTTTCGGCTGATATTTAGGCATTCTCGAAGCCCACAGTCCTAAATTCAACTTTTCTCACGTTTTTTAAATATATTCGGGTTGTTGTGGGCCAATTTTACTTTGAAATGTCGGGAGCAATTTTCCTACGCAGCCATCGCCTAGCTCGTCAAACCGGAAGACGCATTGACGTTTTCATGTGCAAGCCTTCAATAAATATAAGAAAAGTAATTGACAGTTTACACTTGTGTTATTTATAGGACATGTGTTTTGTTGGCACCTAGTCTATTTTGTTGCATTTCTAATTTATAAATGTAGGCTACTTGCTTGGATAGGGAAATGTTAAGTTTTCAGAGGGTGTCTGTTTCCCGCTTTAGGCTATGTAATTGTAGGCCTCATTGTGAGGCTATTTTTGACGTGTAGGACAATTTCAAATAGCCTACCTATCCATGTGTTGAGTCAGTGTTTGGCCTTTTCAGTCCGAAAGTATAATCCGGCCCCCTGAGGTCTCACTTGAAAAAAATCTGGCCCCCTGTCCAATTTCACCCTGGCATCCCTGGTCTAGTAGGTATAGAGTTGTTTCACCACAGCCATATTGACACAAAATAGTAATAGTGTAATAAGCGGGTGTAAACATGGACGTTATTAATTACATCAAATTAGTCCTTTTTATGAAAACTTATTTCAAATAATATAATTCTCATCTTTGTGATGTCTTACCTTACAGGCAAAGTGACAAGTGACATGTGAATAATAATCAACTAACCTTGAACTTTTGTTTTAAATTCTCCCATTTTTTTCTACAGAAGGCTGGGGTGACCATCACTCCCAGCCTCTTCTCTGATATGAAGTTTCTAAAGAAAACAAATGTGGACATAGCAATGCAGAAAAGTTAATATAATGTAAATTAATAGTTACACTTTTCATAAAAATTATTGTTATTTGTGGCTTTAAAAGGTTAGGTTTCCAATGATGTACTTTAGGTCATACTTACTAATAGTTAATAAACGTATGCTTACTATAGTTGATTCAATAATTGATTTGCGTTTACTTACTCGTATCCATTGATGGCAGCGTTTCGTCTCCCGGTAAAAAGGGAGACGTTGGCAGCACGCCATAGAATGAGGCCCCTCGTGTCCTCGTCCGTCCCTAACACCAAAATGTACCGACAACAGACTCTCAAATATATAATAATATTACAAATGTACAGTAAAGACTGCCATTGACAGGCTCTGTCGTATGTTTTACGTGACTGACCAACTGCGTATTTGCGTTATCGCGTTGACATCAGCCCTCGGTTCCTACTGTTAAAAACCCTGACCTACCGACACTCACGCTACAAGTCATTCAATTACAGACCGACAAACAATAACCTCTAAATATACACTGAATGTACACATGCATCACTTAAGCTTCCAATAATACAGACATGCAAAATGTCTACCTGACCATTTTGATCTTGCTATCTAGCTAGCTTTTGCGAGTTCGTTCACTGCACCGAGTCAATACAAATCGCTAATTTAACTAGATTAACATAGTTATATCGAGCAGCAATTTAATAGTACTACGCATAAAACAGCAATCATTAAATGTCATATTATAACTTACATCTGTATGGTTGTTCCACCGCTTCCAAATCACCGATATCACCCGCCATTATCACAAGGTTGATAGTCCCTCCCCTTCCGCTTCGTAGCCAAGATGGCTGCCGTTTAGTGTGGAAAGTGTCCATCGTTCCACACTCAGCATTTTGACCGTTTTGAGTACAACATCCGGGTACTTGCAGTGTACTTCGTCTCGTTGGAATTTTCAGTGTGAACACCCTCACGTACTCAAATTAGGTATTGTAAGTGCAGAAGTACGCGATTTGAGACACAGCCAGGGAACACTACCATAACACCTACTATACTGTACCTGGGAACAACATTTTTGGAGCTTGGGGATATTTACTCCGAGGTTGATCTTCATCAGGGTCATCCGAATTCTTGTAGATTGGGTTTGGTCTAGAAGTGATCATGGACAAACTATAAATACACTGCATTATTTACATTTGTTTATCTGAAATATTCAAAATGTCAACTATTCCGATGTTACAGCAAACATATATTTCTGAGGATGGCCATGTGCACATACAATTCAGCAACTTTGCGCTGTGAATTTGGAAATTATTACTTCTTCCTTTTCTGAGGCTGTTGGCTCTCTGACTGGATATCAGTGGTGTCGCATTGCTGCTTCAAATACCTCTCCAGGCACCTCTCTGCCTGTATCTGCAGACACAGAGTTGTTATGACATACTGATAGAAAGGGCTATGATAAAATGTCAACACGATTTAACAATACCCACATCGGTTTATGAGGACCCTGACAGGCTCATAAGTCTGCCAATTTTCTTTTGGTTCCTCCCTCCTCCTGATGGCAGCATGAATATTGCCAGACTCTTTTAGAGGGTATTGAGGCCAGAAAACTTTCTCCCCCTGAAGCCATATGTGTGGCACAACTTCGGTTCCACCCCTAGGCACCACTGCTTCATACTATTTTTATGGTAAAGATAATGGTTGGTTATTAACACATGAAATTATTTTTATGAACTGAGCTGATTTTTATGAACTGATTTGTACAAAAATGATTAACTTTGTATGTATGAGGGTAATGGCTATGAACTCTTTTTTTATCGGAGAAAAGTATATATTTGTTTTTTATTATTTGGAGCTTTACAACACCAACACTGCTGCTTAAGTCCCACACTTTGTAACAGCCAATGATGGCTGATTCGAAGGGGTATTGGACATATGATTCCTTCTTTTTAAATTTCCAGAAGATCACATATGTTTCCTCAGCTACTTTGATTATGTTGTCAACAAGAGTGATGTCCTCAACTATCTGAATGCAATTATCCCCAAACCTACATGATAAGGTGAAATCTTTAGTTACAACCTTTCTATACTGATCCCCATGTCCCAAATAAGGCACCAACGGACCATCATGATGGAGGTGCATGAATTTGTGGCCTTTTTTTGATTTGGGGTGTCTGAGGGTCTCTTTCAGAAAGACTTTTAACTATTTGCTGTAAAGGCAAATGAGGTTTGCGCAGTAAATGTTTCAGTTGGGCCAAATAGTTCTCATAAGGAAAGGCAGCAATGTTATCTAAGGGACCATAGAGATGATGTTCTGCTGCCAGGTGTGTCAGCTGGTGGACATTGTAAGTTATTTCACTTCTGCCATATAGCTGCCCAAAGTGACTCAAATGAAATTAGCAATTCGTGAGCACAGTCCCCCATTTTCTCTGATGTCCCAGGAGACAAAAGGAAATGCATAGCAACAGAAAACAACATAATGTTGTTAAACATTTCCAAAGGAATCGTATCTCTCAGCACTACAGGGCCAGCGTATAGCATAAAATACCGGAGCTCTGTTGCTTTCCACCTATCAATTCATATGTTTCAATATTGGACATTATGTATTATGATTATTGTTATTATGTATTATTATTACATAATTATATATTATATTATATAACTCGAGCTACATTCATGTTGCCATTTGTCAATCATGTCAACTCGGCCACTGAAATTCATATCAAGTAGCTTAAATAAGCCTAAAGCTTAAAATTAGGCTGTTCAAAAAAAAAACAAAAAACAAAGTATGAGTACAATGTCACTATTACAAAAAAAATATGTCATCTTATGGTCTAGAATGTACGTGGATCCATGAGTCGGTTAAGTTTAATTTCTCTGCCGAGGGAGTAGCGAATCTGCCGAGATTCATGAGTGACGGATCCACAGGGATTCATGAGTAGTGAATCTGCCAGGATTCATGAGTGACGAATCCGCAGGGATTCATGAGTAGCGAATCCTCAGTGATTCATGAGTGACGGATCCACAGGGATTCATGAGTAGCGAATCTGCCAGGATTCATGAGTGACGAATCCGCAGGGATTCATGAGTAGCGAATCCTCAGTGATTCATGAGTGACGGATCCACAGGGATTCATGAGTAGCGAATCCTCAGTGATTCATGAGTGACGGATCCGCAGGGATTCATGTGTGAGGAAGGGACTCAGTAGCGCCACTCCACTCCAGTGGCTGAGTGCCATAGTTTGCTGGTGGTCAAGTCGGGTATTACATTTTGTTTCTCTGCCGAGTGAGATGTAAGATGTTTGAATGGTGCCGTTTATCGATTATAAATCAAATGTGGTAGGACTCAACTGAGCCGGTCCAATAGACGTCTCGATCCGTGATTCTTGAGTCTTCTTTGGTGGCCGGTTCAATGAGCCGGATCACGAATCTTTTTTCCACCGCTACTCATAATACAGTAGTGTACTGACAACAGCAGAGAAACCTGTCCAAAATACCTGTGCATCCAGCAGGAGCTGATCTGGGAAACCTGTGACCTGTGGAAAACAGAAAAAAATATAGGTGTTCAAATACAATACAATGTATGAATTGTGTCTTGTTTTTTAATAAAACTGTGTGCGTGTGTTCTCCATCTGCATGCTGATGTAGGGATTTTCATGACTCATGTTTTTCTGTGCTATTAGTAGTAGTAGTTAAGGTGATTGAGTGCTGTATTTCAGTGTTTTACTTTTTTGTGTATATATAAAGACCCTGTTATTCTCAGTCCTTCATATAGCCTGTCAGGTCAGAGCAACTGCCCCTCAAAATTCCTGGTGTGACGATACAAGGACGCTCCTAATAAAGTTGCACATGAATAGCTACACAGTGGATTTACGTTTATTATTATTATTTTCTAGAGAAAATACTACAGTTTTAATGCCGGTCTTATCATTTTATTTTGTTTTTATCTGCTACACCTTCCGGTCCATGAAACTACTGTCTGAAATTGAACCGGTCCGTGGCGCAAAAAAAGGTTGGGGGCCACTGTTAAGTTACACACACACGGATTAACATACACATTTGCAGATAGTTTTACTACAATATTGGCCCCATAGGCAATTTAGATGACTTACACTCGCAACTGCCGATAACTGCGTCCAACTAGCAGGTTGCATGTAGCTTTTTCAAACAGAAGGAATGACAGCGGGGACAGCCAATCACATATAAGTTAGTGGTAAATCGGCAGCCAATCAGAGAGCGATATGTAGGTGAGAGGCGGGACTTCGAGCAGAGACCGACATTTAACCATTTGTGTGCCATAGGCTAATCACTGCCTAAATACCGCCCCTCCGTTCTAGCCAATCACGGCACGAGGAGCAACCGCGAATTGGCCGCGAACGATGAGCCAATCAGAGAGGCGTTACCATGGGCGACGTCATTCCCTCAGCACCCGAAGCGCGGTTTTTAATTCATTCAGGCATCTAAAGTAAATGGAAACGCATCAAAGGGAATTTACCTAACGGCATTTCTGCTTTACCTGACTGTTTTTCTGTGGACATTCGAGGAAATGGACTGCTTTGGTAAGTGTTTTTTCGTTTTACATTTTAGTATTTGACTATTACTAAAGTTTATGCTAGCGAAGGACTAATTTACAGAATAATCGCTGATAACCTGCTCATTTAAAGTAAGTTCAAAGTTACCGACCGCTACCTTCCCCCACTTGGAAATGACCGGCTGATAATTGCTGTATTTCTAAAGCTTTTACTGAATGGAAAATTACGTTTTTGTCAATAATACCATGTTAACATTAAAAGCCACATAGGCTACAAGTTAGCTACGAACGATTGTTACGTTAGGCTAAGTTAACGTTGTTATCTAACCTTGTCGGTAGACTATATTTTATTTTTTATAAAATGTAATTTTGTGTTGGACCTTTATAACTTTATAACAACAGGCTATGGTATGTGTATTGAAGTCTGTGTCTCAGCACAGCATTTTGTCTGTAAAAACACATAAGTAGTTACTTGCACTTCCATTATGTCTTACATGTTCATAACCTGTGTTTGGTGTATTTTATACATTTCTGTTTTTATTATTATTATTGTCTTTCAGGAGAACTCATAGGGGTTGAGTACTTGTGTGATACTGGCTGTGCTCTGAAAGATTACAACCGTGGCGGTGGCCGAGGATGAGGGATATGTTGAGCCTGAAGAGTTTGAGGACTTCACTGTCCCCATCCTAGAGACTCCTCTTCCCACCGTACCTGCTCCCACCATTCCTCCACCCACTGCTCCTCCTCTTGGTCCTTCAACCTCTGCTGCCACTACTTCTGCCTGGCCATCCCCTCTCCCATCTTCAGCTATCACAGCAGCAACTCCTCCTGCTGCTACAGAGTTATCTTTGTCTCCGTCTGACCCTGATGTAAGAATTCACTTTATACATGACTGATTTAAAAAAATCCACCCAAATATGCTGTGCATTGTAAGTGTGTAACTGTGTTTTATTTCATTATCTTAGAACTCTGTCAGTCCAGACAATATCCTGGGCTATGCAGCAGTGCAGAAGTTGGCTAGCTGCCTTATGGCCTTGAGGAGCCACAGTCTTGCGCTGATGCAGGAGATGCAGGAGGAGGTGCGTGAATAATAGTGTAAATAACATAATAATAATTAATAAAACTGTAAATAGTGTATATAAAATCTTTTTAAAAAATCATTCAACTTCTGTAAATAGTTTGTAAATAAAAGCTTGTTTTTCACCCCCTGTATGATTCCATTTATATTTGATCTGCTTCATATAATCTGTAACTCATTCCCTGAGGTGGAAATCAATGGTGGAGTAGTTCAACTGTATTTTTGTCAGACATGGTTATGGTTAAGTAATTGATAAGGACTTGGGTATGGTTAAGTTAAGGTAATTGATAAGGACTTGGGTATGGTTAAGTTAAGTAATTGATAAGGACTTCTCTGTAATAATTCATCACAAGTCTGGAGCCACAGGCGTTTATCATACAGGCCTTTAATTAAAATTCGACATCTCAGCAACGATCAGAAATATGAAATTTAACATTAACCACTGCGTAGCCTATTTGCCTACCCATATGAGAATTAGGTTATCCAAATAAATTATGCAAACCAAAAATAAGAAAACAGACATAGAACAAACTTCTATTTCCAGGCTTTTAATTACAGCAAAATAAAATTATGCATAATACAACTAACTGTTAAGAAGAGAGTCATTTTAAACTGTCCTGTCCCTGTCAGTGCCTTCATCTTTCCATAGTAGTCAGCTAGCGAGCAGATTGTATTTAAATTTACTTAAATTTAAATAAGACTTAAATTAAAAACAAGTTCATTGAGTCAGGCATGTGCAATGGAATTATCAGAGCAAATGACACGTAACATTAAGTGAAAAATAAACCTGAGAATAATGCGTGCTGCATAGACAGTCACCGTGCTCGCAAGGTAGTGAGTATCATAACACGTAGCATTGCCACCAAAACGAAACACAAAGAATATATTCCAGGTCGACAATACGCTGCTAGTTAGTCTGAAATGCCCTACGAACGTTCTGGCTGTTTACTACACTGAATCTCCCAGCTTATTTCAGCATATTTTTTTTTTTTTTTTCATTTGTGTGTGTATGGTATTTTTTCTGTTGTTCCTGATTCTTCTTATTCAGATCATTTTCAGTGTCTGTCTCTGGGTAAACTCCACCCACACTGATTGGACAAACAGTAGTAAGGGTCTAAATGAATGTAGATTCGGTCTGAAAATGTGAGACAAAGTGGTGGTGGTGGTGGTGGTGTTCTGGTGGGTTATTGGTCACAGAGCACTTCCCATATGGACTCTGGCCCTTGTGCATGAGATCATTGGCTAGACTTCTGGCCATGACCGTCATGTACTGTCTGTGTGTTTCCCCCATTCTCTGCCCGAACATAATACAAGGGTTAAGACAGAACCTTTTAGTCACCTATGTTATAGGATGTGATTTTATTGTTTGTATGCCTAAGTTCAGCAGAACCTTTTTTTTTATTTTTTCTGCCTTTATTTCATCTTCCTATAGCAGTGATCCTCACTATTTTTTTCACAAGAGCCACATTGGCAGTGCAAAATCAAAAGGCGAGCCACTTTTTACGACCCTACACAAACCATTTTTGTGTGTGTGTGTGGGGGGGGGGGCTTCTTAACCACTGTTTCAAGGACAATTAGGAAGAAAATAAATTAAAAGCTTTTATGTAACTCAAATAATATTCCATATTTTTTTCCCACAAATATCCCTATTTTATTATCATTTTTTTTATTATTATTCCATAATTTAATGAGGGCCCAGTTCTGGGGCCCCCCTCTATCCTTGGCCCGGGACAGCAGACCCGTTTGTCCCCCCCTATCGACGGGCGTGAAGTCACCTTTGTGTATTTCTACATATAAATTGGACATCCCACAAAAAATAAATAACACGGCCAATACATTTTCATTTAAGACCAGATTTACTATAATGAGCCTGTTTCTGTCTCTTTTTTTTTTTTTTTATTAAAAAACGGTCCATTTTGTGTTTTACGCTAGCGGAGCTTACGTCGCCTGCCTGCAAACGTGCGTTGCGGTCAACTTTTGTAAACAATGCCACATGGCCACTTTCATTCGCGCTGCGTGAAATGTATAACAACTGATGGTAGTTTAAGTAGCATTGCCGGTAAATTGTGGATTGCAATTTGCAACTAGAAAATTCCCGCGAAAATTTTTAAAGTGCCGAGTGGGCTGTTGCCATTAGCTGCTAATGTTAGCAATTAGCGTGATGCGCTAGCCACTAACTTTAGCATTAGTTTAGTGTTAGCATGTCTCTTTAGACACTAAAAATTAAATACATTCTAATTGTTAGCATGCTAATGCTAACATGCTAATTGGTAATATGCTATTCGCCAACATGCTAATGCTGCCACTAATGCAACCACCAATTCGTAGCCACTAAAAATTAGCATTAGCCGCTAATGTTAGCAATTAGCATGACGCGCTAGCCACTAATTTTAGCATTAGTTTAGTGTTAGCATGTCTTTTTAGACACTAAAAATTAAATACATGCTAATTGTTAGCATTCTAATGCTAACATGCTAATTGCTAATATGCTATTCGCTAACATGCTAATGCTGCTACTAATGCTACCACCAATTTCTAGCTACTAAAAATTAGCATTAGCCGCTAATGTTAGCAATTAGCATGACGCGCTAGCCAATGACAGACAGACACCTGTCATTGTTCAACTTGGGTGCCAAAAGCCAAAATGGCCGCCCCACAGACCAGTTACTTCAGTTAGAAGTTTCCAGAGTGTGCTGTTTCCATTAACATTGCCCCAAAATGGCCGCCCTACAGACCAGTTACTTATGTTTTCCCGCCTCTTTCTGTGGAGCCCCTGGTTGCCAGGTTACCAGTTTGAATATCAGTTAAAAAAACGACTAGAGTGGGCGAAAATGCTGAAACCACGGCCTCGAACAGGAAGGCCTTGTGGCCAAACCGTGTGTCCAATCGTTGAACCGACTTCACTTTGGGCATCTTGGCTTTCCTGAACGTCTAGATATGCAGTTTGTGGGTAAAATGTAGAAATGTGAGCTATTTAAAGCGATTTAAAACAAAGGACTGCTTCTGCTTTCCTCCACAAATTTAACATTGCAGTCTATGGAGCGAGGAAGGGGTTTGCTGGCGCAGCTTTGCGTCTCACGCCAAAACTATAAGACTTACAGCTTTAGCAGACAAATTGTGAGCGAGAAGACAAATTTTCCTACGTTTCTATGTATAAATTATGTCTGTGGTTTGAAATCTGTGGCCACGGGAGCAGTTTCTGTTTTATTTTTTGCCTAATTTTCTTCTCTCTTCTCACTCTAGCTGTCCCTCTAGCGCGAACATTCCGCGCAATACACACCCATTATAAACCCCGAAATTTGAATAAAAACCTACACCGCTTTGAGGCTTCATAGTTTAAAAACAGTAAAAGGTGTCGATAAGTGAGGGGAATCTCTGAAGAGAAGACAAGAGTGCCTTCATTTTAAAGTTTAAATGAAGTCTCTGGGTGAAAGTATGCCAGAGCAGTTGATTGTTGAAAATGCCTGTTGATTTTTCGGGGTCTCCCATTCATTTGAATGGGAAATTTTTCGCGCTTTTTCGCGAATAAATTCGCGAAAAACTCGTCAATCGCTTATCCAAGTAATAGCATAGGATTCGGGATCAAAACACACGTTTCGATATATCATGTGTTGGGGTCCTCTGGCCGGTTCGGGCCGCATTAATTGCCGAAAAAGGGCGGAAAATGAATAATATTAAGTAAAAAAACTGCAAAGAAACACGCAGAAGATCAAGAGTTGCCTCTTGACATAGGCACTCGGCACTAATTAAAGGCAAGTGGCAGTGTGATACTGTAAGCTACCATGCGAGCCGCCAGTTATAGCTTGACGAGCCGCATGCGGCTCGCGAGCCGCGCAATGAGTAACTGTGTCCTATAGGGTAATCAACATGTCACTTCGAGTCAAACTGCAAGAGGAAATCCTAGGAGCATAGGAGACATTTACAACTGGGGCGGCACAGTGGAGAGGTGGTTAGTACTGATGCCTCACAGCAAGACTTATCAACTGTGCTGAACTGCATCCAGGGCCGGAGTGGGACTTATTTTCAGCCCTGGAGTTTCATGACTCAGACCGGCCCACTTTAGATCACGACCTATTATATTACAATAATGTAATTTTACATGTTCATATAGTTATGAACCTATTGATATAATTTTACAGGCTCATATAAACAGGGTTTCCGCGGAGTCATAAAAAGTCATAAAAAGTCATAAATTTCATAATAAGAATTTTAGGCCATAAAAGGTCATAAAAACGTTCGGATTTTCCATACAAGGTCATAAATTACATTTAGCCACGTCTTAAATGTATATGTTCGTTCATTCATGGTGCTACCAAGAAAATACGCTGGGAGCGGGATTCATTCGTTTCGCCTGTAGTTCTATCTGAGGAAATCTGTGTGGTAACATCGTGTTCCAGAACTACAAGGTCCATAATGCGGCAGTGCAGGAAATAGACTTATCGGCGGATATTTCACAGAAACTCGCGCAAAGAGCTTCACTCACTGACGGTATTCACTGGTGTATTCTCGGTTTGTCGGAAGGTATTGTCTCATTTATCGGGCACATCGGGGTCAAAGATGGCCCAGCTTCTTTCGAAATCAAACGCCCTCAGACGGGCAAGCAAGGAAAAAAAAAGGAGTTGAAAAAGGTTGAGGAGGAGATCACCGTTAAGGCGGACGAACTCAGATACATGTAGACTGACTGACTGACTGACTGACTAACTGACGAACTGACGGACTTGTCAATACAATTTACAGTTGTTAAGTGATGTTCCTGTGTTGATACTTCATGAAAGAGCCTTCAGTTTGTCACCCTTAAGAAAAATGTATACAATTTGTTGCTGTCAAGTAAATAAAAAAACTTGAAAGGAATTCTAATGACTTTAAAAGTTATTTTTCATAGTTCGTGTAGGTCATAAATTTAAATCAAAATGGTCATAAAAAGTCTTAAATTTGACTGACTAAACCCTGCAGACACCCTGATAAATCCCGTCATAACCCATTTTTACCCGTCACTTTATAAAAAAAATTATAACAATGACATCCTCAATAGCATTCAATTTTCATTCATTTCTTATTAATATCAAGTAGCAGTGAAAAGAAAGAAAAGATTTGGTTCACCTGCACCATTAGCAAACTAGGACACTCACACACTCACTCACTTACGCACCATACGCAGGGAAACGAACCTCAACTGACTCTTACACTACTAATCATGAGAGATGAGCCAACATTCCCCAGAATGACTAGCAGTTCTGGCTTGGGGTTTTCTTCCTGTTTTTCCAAGTGAAATTATTGAACATTCTATCGACCGTATTTTTTATTGATAGCCCTAGTTGGGGCTGAACAGTAGTTCAACCTGATGAAACTGAAGGCTAAGATTTTAACCTGATAACCTCAGGGTTTCCGCGGGGTTGTAAAAGGTATTAAAAGGTAGTAAATGAAATATACCAAAATTAAGGCCATTAAAAAGTATTAAAAAGTATTATATGCCATTTGAGGAGGTATTAAATTTTTCAACTACTATCCAATTATTTTTCTTTTTTCATTTGCGTTAAGTGCGAGCCCATATCTCGTAAAATTTATTTTATTTATAATTTTATTATGTGCGACTAGGACCTTGGTAAGGTGACGTCAGTCAGTGTGCGCCGGTGCGCCCGCGGTTAAACAATTCGCGCCCTCCGGCGAAAAACAAGACAAAACCATACATCCATGGACAAAACTCATTGCGGATTGCTGTCGAAATGGGGAAATGTAAGTTTTCGGACCTGTGGCTAGAGGACGCTAGATTTAAAGACTGGCTCAGGCCAGTTGCTGCTAACAGCAGAGAGGCTTTTTGCCATGTCTGCAAAAAAAATATAAATATCACCTGGATGGGGGTGAATGCTGTCCGGTCCCACATGGAATCCAGTACCCACCAGTCCAGAATGCACCGACGCCGTGAGCAATTGCCCATTTCCATGTTTTGCAGTAGCGCGACGACGACGACGGCTTCATCCCCGCAAACCTCCGCTACCCCGCAACCCCCCTCCGCTACCCCGCAAGCCCGTGCCAGCGGTGGCACCGTCCGACAGCAAATTTGTAGTAGTGTGATTTGTAAAAATATTAGTATTTGTACTCTTACTCTGGGGTACTGGGGTCAAGTACTGTCCATCTCTGTAAATGTGGAAATCATTTAATTAAACATCTGATTTGAACCTTTTCTGATTTTCTTCTTCTGTCTTTATTGAGATAGAATGATGGTGAAAGAGTGTAGCGCTGGAGAAGTGATATGCGCTCCTCCTACACATAGCTTTTTGTCATGGATTAAGGTTAAATAACAAATAATTGTCAGGTCAGTGCTTTTATTTTGGCCAAAAAGTAACAAAGTATCTTGTAACTGTAATAGTGTGTTTTTGATTTGTTAGGTACCCCGAACACTGAAGTTCGAAAGGTTTCCGATAAGTCGTGTTGGTATTAAAAAATATTGTAATGGTATTAAAAAAGGTATTAAAAAGTATTAAATTCAACTCAATAATTTCTGTATAAACCCTGAACCTGTGGAACATTCCTTGCAAAATGCACGACCACTTAAGTGTTGCTTTCAGTGCAGCCTTTATTGATCTGTATTCTGTTTATGTTGCTCTGTGTAATTTTTCTGTATCTAATGATATCTTTCCATCTCTCTTCTGACCTCTTTTGCAGCTCGAGGAGGAATTCAAGAGGATCAGCTGCTACAGTTAACGTTCTTGGGGAAGTTAGACCAGTAAATGCCCAGACTGTTGAGCCTCTACATGCAAGGAATTAGGGCTGGGGGATATATCGATATAAAAATACATCAGTTTATTTTTTTTCAATGCAATATGGAATAAGACTATATCGCATATATTGATATAATTCAAATATTCGCTGTGATCCTTGCTCCAGGCAAGCTGCTGACCTGGAGCTCTCTGCACTGCTCCCCGCGAATTCCCTCCTCCTCTTTTATGCACAGAGGAGGAGCACAACAACGTCTGGGGAGAGTGCGGACGAGAAATTAGACAAGTTAGTAAAAGAAAAAGCAGCGGCTCAGTGGTTTGGAGATGGTTCGGATTCCAAGTATGAGATGAGCAACAAAATAACGTCATATGCAGAGGTTGCGCTTGACTTTTTCGTTCTCTGTCATTTTGACTGACAGGGTCATAAAAACCCCATCATAATCTATTTTTACCCATCACCTTAATTTGCCTAAATGATAATAATGCAATTCAGTAGCATTTAATTTTCATTAAAACTGCATTAACTTTAAGTACTTTTTCCGTATTGACAGTATTTACTTTAAATGGTAGTTAAAATGGTAGTTGTATATGCTTAAATTTGTTCTGGTGTAAATTCCATCAGCTGTCTGCACTTTAAATGGCTAAAATTATTCAGCTCAGCACAAGGAAATCATTGTAAACGACCCAAGGTGCACTGTTAAAAACCGGCAAAAACTCTGCCTCGAAGCCTCGTTAAATTCCTATGACGCGCACTATACGCGCGGGGATCTGACTTTTCCACACGGACCGTTGTTTTGGAAGCACGGAAGCACCTATGCGAAGCACACCACCAGCGCGTGATACATTTTGAATTTAATTGGCGCGATGGAGAGTAAAGATGCCCATAAACGGCAAAAAATGTCTAAAGTTTGGGATCATTACATTCATAAGTTGTAATACATTTCACGCAGCTGAATCACGGAAAGCGCGAATGAAAGTGGCCATGTGGCATTGTTTACAAAACTTGACTGCAGCGCACGTTTGCAGGCAGGCGACGTAAGCTCCGCTAGCTAGTGTAAAACATAAAATGGACCGGTTTTTAATAAAAAAGGGACAGAAACGAGCTCAAAAACCAGACGTAGAAATGCACATTTGCAAAGGTGACGTCGTATGTTGTCGTAAAAGTGGCTCACCTTTTGAGTTTGCACTGCCAATGTGGCTCTTGTGAAAAATGCACCCTCATCTCTCTCACTCTTCCTCAGTTTAGCCAAAAGAGACATATCTTGAGCAACTACAAATAGGGACTGAATTACACAAGGCAAGTATTATATATAGCGTTACATGCGGCTGCTCTTCCCCGTCTCCTCTTGGTGACTCCTCCTCTGGCCTGCCAAGCACTTGAATCTTATTTGTGCTCAGGATTGGGGAGGATACTGTTTAATGAGGCGAGGGTGGTGGCTCCTGCTCTCTCTCTGGGCTCGCTCTCGCTCACTCTCATTCTGGCGCATGTCGCTGGATGCTGGTTTTGTCCATGTTTCTTTGGCCTTTTAGGATATTTTTTCTTTATTATTTTAGTTTGGATTGTAGGTGACCGGTAGTCCTGTTTTCGGTTTTTGTTCCTGTTGTTTAGGTTTACTTTAAGCACTTTAGTTAGTTGGGATGAGGTCGGGGTCCTACGGCCCTATGTGGGCTGGCCTCGTGTCCGAATTCCTCTTTTGTTCCTTTTGGCCGGCACCTACAGTCCTTTGTGGTTCTTTGAGTTTGTTTGTCCCCTGCTCTTGTTTTTGAATTTAAGTAAAACACACATTTTTGTAGACCCTCCAATTCTTGTCTGGGGTCCCTTTTATATGTCATGTGTGTTGAACCTTAGAGACCGTAACATATAGATATAGGGCTGGGAGATATGGCTGAAAAATGTATCACGATATAAGTGTTTCATATCAGTCGATATCAATAATTATTGATTACATTTTTTTAACCTATTCTACTCAGACTTCTCAACCGTGCTAAGCTGCATCCGTTATTTCTTTATATCGCTTTGATGCAGTGCGCTAAATTTTAATTTTCGTTGTCTGTCATTTTGACTGACAGGGTCATAAAAATCCCGTCATAACCCATTTTTATAACCATTTTAATTTTTTAATTCAATAGCATTTAAATTTCATTCATTTTTAATTAATTCAGTAGCGGTGGAAAAAAAGATTCGGTTCATATAACAGGCCATCAAAGACGACTAGAGAATCATAAATCTAGCGCCTATTTAACCGGCTCAGTACCGGCACCATTCAACATCTTACATCTCACTCGGCAGGGAAACAAAACGTACTACCCAACTTGACCAGCAAACAATACGCAGATAAACGAAACTTAACCGACTGTTACAGATGAGCCATTTAATATGCTCACTCGCCACTTGCAGACAACATCGGCCAAACTCTTGTCTGACTTTAACCAAAATATTGTCAAACTGGTGACGTGATCTTTCCTTTTTTTCGTGTATAATTTCCTCTCGCGCTGTCGCACTCATATTCCACTTTCAATCCAGAATTCTATTAAAAATTTCAGAATATTTAACAGAATATGAAACCCTCAAATAAACAATATATAAAGCACCCAGTCGGTGACCAATTCAAGCGTACAGTCAGTGTGAACTAAATAAATGCTGCTGGCTTGTAAAACCTGCTCAACAGCTAAAAGAAACAAGTATTTCAGGATCAAGGATCAAGCCATGATGCTGAATTAACTATTTACAGCCAAAGCCACACGTTACATACAATGCATTCAGCTGATAATGTGGAGATGTGCTGGGGGAAAAAATTAACCAAAGGAAATGCTGCTGCCTTGTATAACCCGCTCAGCAGCGTGACGCAAAACACCAAGTTGATGGAATGCTGCTGGCTTGTATAGCCTGCTCAGGAGCCAGTTCAGTTTACTTTATCACACAGTAGATTGGGTTGTGATAACTGTAACAGGTCAGGTGTAACAGTACACCTTATTGGATGCAGCCATCTGGTGGGGACACGTAAATGTGATCAATCAGTGTCTGCTTTTCCGTAGTTGCCACAGTGACAAGTTGTCTGTATCCTCTGGAATGAAACATGCCTGGCTTTTTTCCCCATGCTCAAAAAGTCTTTGTTGAAATCTCCACAAACAATAACTGGCTGGTGGTTTCCTCATCTCCAACAAACTTTGCATATTTGGTAGAAACTTTTCAAGGCTGTAATTTGGTGGTCTGTACACAGTTGCAATCAATGCTCTGGCTGGGTTCTCAACTTTTGCAGCTGCTAATTCCAGGTCGGCCACTTTTTGCATGTACTGCCTGACCTTGGCCTGAAGATTGCTTCTGTAGTACAATGCAACTCCTCCTCCATCTCTTTTGCTCATGTCCGAATAATTTGTATAGGACACATGTCTGTTGCATGTGAACATTTTGTATCCTTTCAAATGAAACAGTGGGGAAACAGAGGATCCAGACTAGTGTGTTTCTGTGATGCATAAAACATCAGCAAGTCTGAGTTCATGCAGGCATTTCATGTCATCAATGTGAGTTGGCAGTCCTTGAGCATTGTGGTGGATAATTGTGAGTGTTTGGAGGGTTTGGTCTGCTGATTTTACAAGTTGCACCAGTAGTCTAGTGTTTTCAAACGATGCTTGCATCATGTGTTCCCTTGTGGTTTTGATGGCAAAATCTGAATACATTTTCTTCTCATCAAAATCAGTGAAGTGAAGTCCTTGAAGGGAGGTTGTCCGACTGAGTACAATACAGGCCATTCCAGGTTCAAAAATATGCTTCAAACTAACAAACACTGACTGCATTGTCACGCCTTGCACTTAGTGAGCTGTACATGCAATAGCTGGGCCGATAACTGTAATAATCGTTCACTTGCGGATACAAGCACCAAAATTGGCACACATACTCCTTAGATGTTGCTCTTTTGAGAAAACCATCTGGCCAAAAAAAAATTCAAGATGGCGGCCATTTTTCAAGATGGCCACCATTGACAATACAGTAATATTGTATTCCGCAATAAAATCCCATAAACTTGTCCTATTTTAATAATCTTGGTGTCAAATCATACATTTTTCACTATGTAGAATCCAAATATGGACCCTTGGACTTAATCACTGGCTTCCCTGTACCATATTTCAGTCCCGGAATCCTAATTTTCTGCTAAATATGAGGTTTACATTATGTTCGACTGGGGTAAAATGATTGGTAGTCTATATCTTAGTGTTGTTAGAGGTTGCGTGCGTGCGTGCGTGCGTGTAAATTTGAAGTTCACGTTACGCCTAAGTTGCCTAAAGTGGTAGCGCATGGGATCACTCTTTGTCTGGTCTCTACCCTTCGAGCTGTTCGGCGTGGGTGACCCTGCCAGGAGTACAATACTCCAGCCGGCATAGCTCTAGGGGTCATGGAGACACACAAACTGGCCCACCACGATAAGGTGATGATCCCGTCGGGGCAGTTTTTTTTTGTCTTTTTCTTTTTTTTGTGTTTTTTTTTTACATGTAGGCTGTTTGGATGAGTAGGCCTATACTTCAGCACTTCTAGACCTCACACATGCAGCTGCACAGTGCTGTGCAGGTCAGACCAAAACGGTAGCATTTGCATCTACCGCAACATTCAAACTTGCATCCACACTTTGTCAGCTCCTGGCAACTCTCTGGAATGGGTGGGAGCTCTGTCCAAACAATCTGCCACAGATCTCCTTTCTTGCTCCAGCCCCAGTTAGCAGGAGTCTTAGTTTCTGGTTGACAGACTGTTGACTGACTCCAGATGCAGCCCGCTTGGTAGGACGCACGCATGACATGTTGCTTGAGTGCAGATCGGGTTGGAGGAATGGCTTCGTATGGCCTCTGCTTCCGAGCAAACATGTCCAACCTTGCATCGTCAACACCTTCAGCTGTACTGGATCTGCCGTACATCATGACCACAAACTTCTCCAGGGTTTTCAGGTCTTCATCATCCAGTACAGGTGGGTAATGGCTGAGTTTGATGAAGATACTGGAAGCCTCATCACAAACATTCCAGGTTTGCCAAGCAGACTTTTTCCCTTTGCCACGGAATGCGGAAACAACATCGCAGCCCGTGAATGCATGAAAGAAGAGCATTCCTTTGCTCTTTTCTGCAAGAGTGCAACACAGGTCATGGACAGGAATCCACTTCAGGTTCTGTCTTTGGCCAAAGGCAACCCACAGCTGCTGCAGACAGAGCTCCTGAAGTGCCTGCAGAACACTGACTGCGATGATGACAACATCTGTGTCATTGGCTTTGACCATGATGGCCTTGCTTCCTGCTTCTGTGGCATGCCTGGCATGCACAAAGATCCGGGTGTCAGCTTCTTCATGGCTGCATGGTGCCACCCCAGCCAGACTGATAGTGGTGTTACTGATAGCATCTTCTTCCTTGGTCACAATGACCACATTTGGTGAGGCCAGACATGCTATCTGATCAGCCAGAAAGTTGAACAGCTCGGCTTTGTTGTCATTTTCTCGCAGAAAATGTTGCCATTTTGAGGGAATTTTGCCCAAACCTGTCACCCTGCGTCTCACCCCATGTCCTCGCTTTGATCTTGTCTCAGCTTTCAGACTAGATGGCCGGTAAACATCAAACACAATGTCTGTTCTCTTGTACTTGGTAGAGTATACTTTTATTGTAGGAAGGACATCGAGCATTGCATACTCTTCGAAAGTCTTTGAACATCGTGGGGGCAGACTGTTCACCAATGCTGCACCATCAATGATGATGGTGTCGGCGTATGGTTCTGCCTCAGGAATTGTAACTAGGCTCTCAAGAATGGTAGTGAGGTGGGATTTCTGACATGTGTGGAGCTTTCCACCGTCACTGAGGGCAGCAGGATGGGACTGGTTCTCATGACGGAAGAACTCCTTCAAGTCACACTCTCTGCTCTGGCATGATATGAACAGCTTGGAGAACAGTTGACAGTCTTCCTTCAGCACTTTTTGCTTTTAAGAGTCAACACAGGCTGGTACCTGTCGGAAGAAGTCAACCCTATTCTTCTTAATTGGTTCATAGAAGGTACATTCTTCTTTCCCCTCCAGCCCCTTCATAAATGTCTGGAAACAGACCTTGCCTTCTCAAGGTGTGTGCCAATCAGCTCGGCGGCAGTGGGATGAGCAATATCCTTTGTATCAAGTGAAAGCAGGTCCCGAGTCTCCTCCTGGAAAGGATTGCCCATATCTTTCATTGTGCATGAGAGCTTTTCTACTTTCTCAAGGAACCCTCTTTGTTCTCGTTCTGTCTCCTCATGATGGCTGGTGTGTTTTGTACACACTGGGGGCAGTTACACACGCACGCAGTTACGCACGCACACAGGTGCCTGTGTGTGTGTGCGTGCGTGCAGCAGCACACAAACAGGTCAAGAGAGGAGAGAGAATGCAACATGGAGGACATTTACCAACAAAAAGAAAACACACACACACACACACACACAAAACCTCTAACAACACTAAGATATAGACTACCAATCATTTTACCCCAGTCGAACATAATGTAAACCTCATATTTAGCAGAAAATTAGGATTCCGGGACTGAAATATGGTACAGGGAAGCCAGTGATTAAGTCCAAGGGTCCATATTTGGATTCTACATAGTGAAAAATGTATGATTTGACACCAAGATTATTAAAATAGGCCAAGTTTATGGGATTTTATTGCGGAATACAATATTCTGTATTGTCAATGGTGGCCATCTTGAAAAATGGCCGCCATCTTGAATTTTTTTTTTTGGCCAGATGGTTTTCTCAAAAGAGCAACATCTAAGGAGTATGTGTGCCAATTTTGGTGCTTGTATCCGCAAGTGAACGATTCTCCTGTAATATGCAATGATCCGCCCCGCTACAAAGGCCAACTTCAGTGGGAACTGTCTTCAAACCACTCCTTTCATCACGCTCTCCTCTGATCTTTCAACGTACACCAGGTTGTCGGATGATCCTCGAATCTTTTTACGAAATTTCAGTCCAGTTCAAGTCCAATGAGCCTCACGTTTGTTGGCTTATCTGGTGTGTTGGTCACAATATTGGCAATTTACAATACCATCTTCGAGTTCCATGCGTTGACAACTGGGCCTTTCTGTTGAATGTGGTCCAGTGCACTATCCATCTGTTGTCTATGCCCTTCATACTGCTTCTTGTTGTGGTCAACAATGTCACGTACTGCGAAACCCCACTGAATACCAGTCTTGTAGAACTGCTGGTATGAAGGGAATTATTCATTTTTTTAGGTTATCATTGGATCTATGCGGGAAATAGAGTTTTAGTAATTGGCCATAGAACTTTTCTGGGTTTTTCTTCTCTGAAAAGCGGGGATATCTAATAATGGCAGGTTTTCCATTTTTTTCCCTTCAGTTTCCTATCCGTAGGGCATCCTGTACTTAAGCAATATATCACGACAGGCCGTGGTATATGCTCATTATACCACGACTAAGGGGCGTTGTTCATGGCTTTAGACTTAGATTATATCAATTTCTGCAAATTTCAGCCTTCTCCATAACAGTTTATACACTTGACTCATTTAGTTTTTAATCCACAACAGCAGTCTAGATTTGATTTAGCCTAGGCCTATATTAATTTTTGCAGTTTTGGATTAGAATGGACTCAGATTTTATTTACATTAATTTCAATATTTCCGTGAATTGTGCATCCACTAAAAAACTGTGTAGTATCAGGTAGACCACTACTTTCTGATGGAGCGGGTGCTGTGCAGTGTGAGTGTGTGTGTGAGTGTGTGTGTGTTTGTGTGGCGAGGATGTTGCTCCACTTTCTGCGGTCTTCATGATTTGGTCTCCAGTAGCTCTGTAGAGACGTTTCACATTTGTGGCCGGTCACAGTCATGATCTGTCGGGTGTCGAGGCCTGCATCAGACAGCTTTTGTATGGTGGTGCTGCGAAGGCAGTGGTTGGTGTATTTTTGCTGTGTGCCAGCTTGCTTGCAGAGTCGGGGCAACATCGTGGCGAGGTGATTGACGCCCATCGGCTCTCGTGTAAACCTGAATGTTACCACACAGATTTTAGTTATCATATAAATTTAACTGTCATCTAAATATGCACTACGCATAATAGACTTACCAAACTTTGTCAACATCACAGTCCACGTTTCTTTTGGGATGAAGATAAAAAGCTGGTGCATCAGGAGGGAGGACGGAGAGGTACTTGGCCAGTGATGAAACAGGGCAGAGAGGATCACCAGGGAGTTCATACATAAATCCCCTTGTGCTCTCTCTGTTTCTACCTTGAGGGTCATTGTGATTTTTGGTGTGCTCATTGAAGGTCAGCGTAGCATATTTCATCCCATTCTCATCCGTCTTAATTAAAAACGAAGATGATTTGAGCTGCCGGTTTCCCTCATTTCCTCTGCGTCCAAAATGAAGCTGTACGTCAAACCACACCTTGTGCACCAGGCCCACTGGATTGTTTGGATTTAACACTCGTTTTATGGCTTTTAAGTCAGCATCTGTAATTGATGCGTGGTGCACAGAAGTGTCAAGCCCTTTCCTCCTCAATGTCTTCACAACGCCGGTAAAAACATGATTGGATGTTGTGAACTCCGTGTCTTTGAGGAGGCACCAGGAGAGGCTGAGTGGGGGGTCGTTGATGTAGCGATTGAGTCCAGCGCGGAGAGCGATGTAGCTGCTCAGTCCGTACAGCTCACCCTGGCCGTTTCTGACGGTTCCATAAAATTCCCGCAGGATGTCGTTGAGTTGCTTTTTGGACAGCGTTTTAAAGCTCACCGCCACATCTTTTGCTTGACACCAGTCCGTGAAACACTTCACTGCCCACTTAGTCTGTTTGACGGTATTTGCTTCACTCCTCTCCTTTTCCAGCTGATCGAGGTCTCCTGACGTCAGCTCCGCATGTCGTCTTTTTCTGGGCTGTTTCTTTGGTGACAGGCACTCGTCAATCCACTCGTCCATCGTTAACCCCCCGCGGAGATCAAAGTTAACCGTGAACATAGTTGTTTTGTTGTTAATGCCACCGAAAAATAAAAGTCAAAAGCCGGCTACTCTGTTGCCACCGTCAGTTGTACTTTGTTGTCATGGAAACGTTGTTGCTTCCCTGACGCGGAATGATATGCTGCGATAAGGCTTTTTAGAATAGTAGCCGTGGTATATGCTCAATATACCACGGTTAACAGCCAATCAGATCGCTGGATTTCACCTTTCCGTTTTATAATCTGACGTAACCTGCTCATGGGAAGACTCATTTTCAAACCCTCATCATTCGTCTGTATAAACACGACACTAGTGTTGTGTCCGAAATCAATCACTCATTCCCTACTCCCTACATAGGGAAGTAAATATAGTGGACTATATAGTGAGCTCAACAGAAAATAATTTCGGACACTTTCGGACACTTCTCTTGGCGCCGGTAATTACGTCATTGCTGTCGCACACTTAAAACATACCACATTAATGTCGTCTCACATTATACTTGTCCATTTACTACTGCAGTTCTATTCTTTCTATTCGAGTCTTTTGATTACTGCCCTGTACTTTTTATTTTCGTATTTTGTTTTCTATTTAAGCATATTTTCATGTTATTCTCGTGGCTCTTTAGTAACAGAAAGTTACAGTGTAATCTACTGGAATGTTTAATTATATGCTGTTCGTTTTACACTTACGCTTCTCATCCTCTTATCCATCTAACTACGAGCAATTCCCCAGGAAAAAACACCATTATTCTAGAAAACTCCCGTAGCGCAATAGAAATGCCGTCTACTGTAAGTCCGGCTGTGTTTGTTTTGTCCATAACTCAATTATTGATGATTAGGAGGAGAATTAGAATGGCGAGAGAGAGAAAGGAGAAGATGCGCTGCTCTTTTAAGAAAAGCAAGGCGTTGTCAAATTATGAGTAATAGCCTACTTTTTAGCGCCTTGTTAATTAGAGTAGATATCATTTTCTTTAATTCTCTGAACAATAAACTATCCTCCGTCATACTGCACCCCCTGCTGGAGCTGAGCACCCAACTGGTTTTCATAGCCTACCACAGTGCTTTTGTCAAACAGTGGTACTGTCACTTTACACTCCGCTTTTAGTCACACTGTACTAGCCATCATTAATAAATTAAGCAAATTAAGCTTTACTTATTAAACGATCTATGTACATTTTCTAGATGAAGCTGCAACCATCTCTATTACTTAAGTTTAAATATTAATTTACCATTTATCAATGATAGTTGCATCTTTCTACAGCCAAATGTTTATAGATGATTTACAAAACAATTATTGATAAACAAGAAAGAGTTTTGTCATCACTTTTATCAATATAATTTTTAATGATGGTTATTATAAACAGTTATTATTATAAACAGAGTGTGATTGAATTGCCATAACTTTAATACACTTAATTTCATGACACCATGTTATCAGTTTTAATTATTCTTTACAGCGTGGTCACCCATCTCAGTACTGTCACCTGAACCGTCACTTCCCCGTTTTGGTCATCTATTTTGATGGTGAGAGTGAACTGCGCCCAGACTTCCACCTTTCAAGACCAAGACCAACCATCAAGTTGCCCACCTTATCCAGCTCCTTCGCTCTCCACTAGACCATGGCTGGGGTCATGACCTGGAGGTTTTGGTTTTCCTCTTCTGGATGGCAACAAGCAAATAAAATTTTGAAGATTTTTAATCACACACACTTTTCAAAACAACTACCGTCATTAAAACATATTGGAAAGTGCTGCTCACTCATTGTCTGCCAGGTTGTTGCATCCTCAGTGGAGTCCTCTGGAAATCTCATGTGGTCCACGTCAGTTCTTCTGCCTGGATCCTGGAGCTGTTTTTCCCAGATTTCAAAGATATTGATAAAAGATACTAGCCAGTTACATGTTTCACAGCATTGTGTAAATATTTGATCATCAACTTTAAAACAACAGTCAATTAAAATGATAAAATGCTCCTCCCTTACTTTCAATGGTCTAGAGATCCACTGCGGTCCTCTGGTGGTCTTCTTCCTGGACCTGTAGTTATCCTTCCTTGAAAGAAAAAGAGACTGTGTTGACATTGACTGTTTCACAATAAACTAGAAAATTCCCGCGGAAATTTTTGAAGTGCCGAGTGGGCTGTTGCCGGGGTTCTGTATTGAAAAAGCACACCTCAAATAGTAATTTTTAACATGTATATTTACACACATGAGCCACTAATTCTAGCATTAGCCACAAATGTTAGCAATTAGCATGTCTTTACTACCATGAGCAGCAGCTATAACAAAAAGCACAACTCAAATAGTCATTTAACAAATTTATTTACACAATAATCAGGCGGTCCTGCTCAAAGCTCACCTCATGTTAACATTTAATCTAGAATCACGTTAAATGCGCAATTTTATGAATATAATTAATTAACAGTTATTTTAAAATCACAATAAATATAATAATATAATTAACATTTCATTTAAAAATGAAAAATACAGTTATGATTTAACACTTCAAAAAGCACCATTATATAAATATAATAAACATCCAATTTAAAATAACATTAAATACACAATTTTATTAAGGTAATTATTTAACATTTAATTTAAAATCACATTAAATACACAATTTTATTAAGATAAATATTTAACATTTAATTTAAAATCACATTAAATACACAATTTTATAAATATAATTATTTAACAGTTAATTTAAAATCACATTAAATACATTTTATAAATATAATTAAGATTTCATTTAAAAATAAAAATACAGTTATTTTATGATTTAACACTTTAAAAAGCACTATTATATAAATATAATAATTTAACATTCAATTTAAAATCACATTAAATACATCCTTTTATAAATATAATAATTTAACAGATAGGAACGCAGTGCATGGAGTGCTTCTTGGGTGTTGCAGAAGAGTGTATCCCTCAGGTGCTCTTCAGTTGGGGAGATCCATAAAGAGTTGTAGACAGAAAACCGAGGCACTCGTGAGGGTACGACCAATTAAAATGCCTTTATTGGTACATGGCTAATCTATTAAAAGCGAGTCAACGCGTTTCAGCCAAACTGGCCTTCGTCAGGACAAAAGTGAAATGTTTGCCAGTCTCAGTTCACAATTAAGTAGGTAATTGCAGACAGCTGCTCAGTGTGAGCAGGTAGGAGGTCACATGACCTGAACAGCAAAACCTGCCAATGACAAGCAGACTCTGTACAAAAGGAAAGAAACAACAAAATCACAGAGTCAACAAGTCAGCATTGCACACTACACAATCAATTAAACAAATCAGAAATGCATACAATATAAGTATTGAGCCTAATAAGAGACTGAGGAACCGTCATCAGAGTCAATCTTAAAGGACAACAAAACACACCAATAGTCACAAAATACACTCACAGAAAAGGAGAAAAATCGAGTTCTCCATTCAACCCTGGATACTGAGTGGCCTTTAATGTATAAATCCAAAATGACTCTCTTTGCAGAAGTATTTTGAGTCTATCTCCTCCCTCCTATAATAATTTAACATTCAATTTAAAATCACATTAAATACACAATTTTATAAATATAATAATTAAACATTTAATACAAGACATGGTTAGCAGAATCCCTCACTCAGGACTGCATGCTCATGTAACAGAGGAAAGACAGGCAGCAGGGCAGTGATCTTTGATGTTGTCTGCAAATACACAAAAAGAGACATCCGTAAGACAGACAGCTTTATGGCAGTGTGAACTGTGTCAAGTTAAACTCATCCAGGTACAGCACAGTCGAACACAGTTGAAAACACATTGGTTAATGTCCCTTACTTGCCCTCTGCTCAGTTGTTGCTGTCTTCAGCTGAGGTTCTGTGGAGGTTTTCTTCTGGGACCTGCAGTCATCCTCTCTATTCCTATGGACAACACTGAGTTTCAAAATAACATTTTTTAAGATTTTTAATCACACACTTTTCAAAACAACTACCATCATTAAAACATATTGGAAAGTGCTGCTCACTCATTGTCTGCCAGGTTGTTGCTTCCTCAGTGGAGTCCTCTGAAAAAACTGCTGGGGTTGGTCCACGTCAGTTCTTCTGCCTGGATCCTGGAGCCGTTTTTCCCAGATTTCAAAGATATTGATAAAAGATACTAGCCAGTTACATGTTTCACAGCATTGTGTAAGTATTTGATCATCAACTTAAAAAAAAAAACAGTCAATTAAAATGATAAAATGCTCCTCCCTTATTTTCAATGGTCAAGAGATCCACTGCGGCCCTCTGGAGGTCTTCTTCTGGGACCTGTAGTTATCCTTCCTTGAAAGAAAAGGAGACTTTGTTAACATTGCCTGTTTCACAATAAATTATAAAGAATGTCAACAGTTGAGAGTAATCCAGAACCTGAACTTATTCTGCTGCATTTACCTGGATCTCTCCCTTTGGGATTCAGCTTCCTCTCTGTCTCTAGTCTGCATCCTCTGATTTTCTCAACTCTCCAGCTGCTGTACCTGCCTGTCTCCTTCCTGTCTTTAGTACACTGACTTATTTAGTACACTGTCCTTCTCATCATTGTCTTTGTCTATGATATTGCTGACCCCAAATAAATATTTAAAAAAAAATCTGAACATCATTATGACTAAACTATTTCCAGCAAACACATTTCCAGCCAACACTTACATAGATAGAATAGAAGAGTTGTCTTTGACAGGGCTCAACATCACGTTTACACACACATACAAGACATGAAAAAGACAAAGATAAAGATAGACAAACAGACTGGATTAGCAGCATGTGTTGGCTGGAGAGTCAAAATACAATAAACAGGACTGTGGTAACTGTAATACGTTTGGAGAACACCTGACTGCACACATTTATCAGGATGTGAAATATAAATGTGATCAATCAGAGTGTTCTTTTCAGTTGTGGATTCGGTGATTAACTGAGTGTAACCTCTGGACCGACACAAATCATTAATGGTTTTCTTTCCTTTAGACAGGAGATCCTCATTAAAGTCTCCGCAAACAATGATGGGATGGTGATCTAATGCGTCCAAGAGGCTTTTCATGTTGGGTACAAATTTTTCTAGTGGGAAATTTGGTGGTTTGTACACAGTGGCTATTAGTACTTTGACTGGAGCCTCGATTTTGACAACAAGAAACTCTAAATCAGTCACACTTTGCATGTACCTGCGAGGCTCTGCTTGAACATTGCCTCTGCAGTACACTGCAACTCCACCTCCATCTTTTCTTGCCATGTCCACACAGGTGTTGTAAGACAGCTGTCTGCTGCGTGTGAACATGTTGTATCCCTCCAGATGGAAAGTTGGGGATACAGGTGTGTCTCTGTGAGGCATAACACATCTGCATGTGTAAGCTCATGATGAACTTTCAAGTCCACAATGTGAGATGGAAGTCCTTGTGTGTTGTGGTGGATGACTGTTAGAGTCTCTGGAGGCCGATCTACGGATTTAAAGAAAGTCAACAGGGGTCTGGCACTCTGGAAGGATGCACGATTCATATTTTCCAGAGCTGTCATGATTGTGGGGTCAGCATATATCTTTTTCTCTTCAAAGTCTGTAATGGTGAGACCCAGAAGTGAAGTTGTGCGGCTCAGAGCAACATATGCCATTCCTGGTTCAAACACACGTTTGAGGCACACAACGTTATGGTCATGCCTTGCACTTTGTGGGCTGTACATGCAAAGGCCAACTTGACGGGAAACTGGCGTCGCACAACTCCTTTCTTGCAGCTTAAGTTCTCCTCAGATCTCTCAATGTAGACCAAGTTATCCGAGGGACCCAGGAGTTTTCGGCGGAATCTCTGCCCTGCCGTGGGATTGTCCAGCTGCAGTCCAATCAGCTTCGCAATGGCAGTCCACCTTCACTCATCACAATGTGTTAGATCCAAATGTGCCATTAACAATCCCATCCTCCACATCGAGATTCCTGATCAACATAACACGCACTCCTTGAGCAGCCATTATGTTGTCAGGCAAGTCTCTTTTGCTTCCCTGGATTTTTTCGGGCATGATCCTCATGCAGCCTGATCTGGGGTCTTTCCTGTAATTGTGAGCGCCAATGTTTACAAAATCCTTGTGGAGGGTGGCTATAGTTTGGGTATTGTGAAGCTCGACTTCTTTGTTTGTAGCGTAGATGTGTAGCCTGTCAGCTGGACAATCCTGGGCGCCTGCCACTGCCTGCATGAGCAACTGTCTGTCTTCATCGCTCAGAGGATCTTGCTTTTGCTTCACTCTAAGGCGGTTCAGGAGTTCAGCAAAAGCTTGGTCGTCTTTCTGACGCATAATTTTTGTCAGATTGACTATTTTAAAATAATCCCTCCACAGATCAAACTCAGTCTCCTCATACACACAGAGTGGCTTGGCTTTACCGAGGGGTGGCAGTTGGTAAAAGTCGCCTACAGCAAGAACAGAGATCCTTCCAAATGGTTTCCTGTTTCCTTTTATCTGCTGAAACCTCCAGTGAATGTAGGCAAACAGCCCTTTGGAAACCATTGAGATTTCATTAGTGATGAGAATCTCGGCGTACGACAGTGACGCTCTGACCTCATCCAGTGCATTTCCAAGGCCCTGATATGGTGGCTTCAAGGACCTTGGGAGCTTCAACATGGAGTGCAACGTTTTGCCTGCGATGTTGAAGGCCGCTGTGCCAGTGAATGCACTCAGCAGCACTGCAGGCTGGGACATATCGGCTTGGTCCCGGAATCTGGGCAGCTCACGCAGAATCCTTGTTGCCTCCTGATAAATGCGCTTGATGACGTGTGATTTGCCACAGCCAGCTCCTCCCGACAGAAAATAATAAAACCGTTCTGGGTCGTGGCCCCAGACACAAGCACCACTCATGCATACTGTAGAAAATGGATGCCTGCATTTCATTCAGACTTTAAAACATTTTTCTCACAAAGTCTGGACTCAACACAGGTGCATCTATTCTTGGCAAGACACCCCTCCTATCGTTGTTGACTTGATAGTCGGGGATGTCTTCGTCACCTTCATTCCCTGGCTCTAACGGTTCCCGCTCGGCAAGGCACTCCAACCGGTCCACTTCTACCTCGGGTGCAAAGGTGTTCCAAGCGTTAGGGGCTGGACCATACTGCTGATAATGTTGGAAAGCCATGTCAATTTTTTTTACCCTGACCTTCGTACCTCTTTTTGTTGCCATCTACAATATATTGAACGTTCATACCCCACTTTGAACCGCACTTGTAAAACTGCTCATAAGTGGGGTATCGTTCATCCCGGAGCTCGTCATCAGATCTGTGTAGCCAATAGAGTTTAAGCAACCTTCTGTAAAACGTCTCTGGTGTTTTCTCCTCTGAGAAGCGAGCAAATCTAATTATGGCTGGTTTCCCTGCAGTTCTCTTCTGAATAAACCCCATGTCATTTTGGAGGGAGAGGACACTCTGACCTTCAATTTGCTGGCCGTAAACTACCCTGTACTCTGATGCAAACATAGCCATGCACATACCTTCAAAATCAGTCGGTCTGTGCAAGTACTTTTTAGGAAGCCCTGACATCCACACCTCCTCTGAATCTGGATGCATCTCCTTGAGTCTGCTAATGGGATGAGTCATCTTCAGACCATCCTCATCAGTCTGAAGGAACAGAACAGAACGGGAGCACATCTTGAGAGGTAAGCTGCAAGTACGCGCCACAGCTTCTTGAGCGCTGACCTCTCTGTGTTTAGCGTACGCCTGCATAATCTGCTTCATCTCATCGCGTTCATTAACTTTAGATTTTTTTTACATCTTTGATGACTGAGTTGAGGAATTCAGTCATCTCGTGCTCTGGCTTGGATATATAGGACATCATGTACATGATGCAGCCATAATCATCAATTACGTACTGGATGTCCATGTTGGCATTCCAGGCTCTGAGCAGGTCCTGATTGTAAGCATTGATCCAACATTCGTTTGGATCACGCTTCAGCATCACTGTGTAGCTGCTTGTCAGACGTGCAACATACTTCTGGTATTCCTCGTGTGTGAGGTTGGATTGTTGGAGCACGTCTGACAAGCTGCTGAATGAAGCATCTGGATCCATGAGCAATTTCCTCAACGGACTAAGCTTTTCCTTGGCTTCCCTTTGCATCCTATTAAGCTCCCGTTTCTGCTGCTTTAACTCAGAGGCTACATCCTGGCCATCACTGGAATTTCCCTTGTTGCAATCAATAGTGGGGGGTCTGAGGATGACGGTTTCTTTCATGGGCAATTTAGGGAAGCTGAATCTGCAGGAAACATTGCCTTTTACATGACTTTGAATGATTCCTGCTGTGCACCTGGACCTCAGATACAATTTTGTTGAGTTCTGGGTCTCTCTCTGGTTCAGGCATCTTGCATGTTATGTATTTATCAATGAACTTGTAGACGTCGCTGTCTAAACTATCTTCAAACACAGGGGAATCTTTAATCCAGACGAGCATGTGGATGTCTTGGCTTCCTCTGGCCTGAAACTCGACACGGTAAAAGTAATCTTGTACTTCGCCGATGGGCTGTGCTGGTGAGAGGATGAGGTTGGTCATGAGAGCATCTACTCTGTTTTCAAACATGCGCATCACTGTGACGGGGTTGCTGCGCAGAATTTCACACTTAGCATTCCAATCAAGATCCGAAAAGTCGGCAAGTTCACCCTGCTGAGCTTTAATTATGTTTATGAATTCAGGCCATCTCATCTCAGCAGTGGAGAACGTTAGGAAGAATGTTGGCTTGCCAATCTGCCTGACCATGGCGTGGAGATCTTTTAGTGTTTTTCCCAATAGGCTGGAGTTCCTCTGAGGGGTTGCATAAATCTCGTTACATCCTTGTTTTGAATAAGCCTCTCTACCTCTTCTTGGTTTTGAAGCATCAAGCAGTTTACTTTATGGCCATCTTTGGTTTTGGATTTTCCTTCACGCATTTGAATAGACATGCTGTTTGTAGCCAAAAAGGTCTCTGTGACAAACTGCGCAAAGAAAAGGTAACTTTGGTCACTGGTATCTGCACTAAGACGTCTAGAATTAAAGTACTTGCTAGGATACACTGGGACAGTTCTGGATTCATCCAGTGTGTTTTCCCCTGTTGGAAATTGCACAGGAAAGGCCATGGCTTCTAGTTTCGGTATGCTGAAGAAACCTACAGGTTTGTTGCCTTGAGCTGGTGCAACGCTGAATGTTCCTTCACCATACGAAAGGATTTCCTGTGCAATGTCTGGTGGCTGCATACAGGTGTCCAGTGCCAAACCAGGTCTAAGGTCCTCCTTTTCTTTGTCTGATTCGTTGGGCAGGTCTGGTTCGTTTTGGCTTTTGAACACCTCTTCCAGGTCTATCTCACACTCTACATCTTGTTCTGGCTGCGCAGCTTCTGCCTCGATGAGCTGCGAGTCTTCTTCATCAGCCAAATCTTGATGAAGCCTCTCAAAGGTGGCCCTCTTTGTACTCTGAATGTATCTCTTTGAGTTTGGCCAGGCCAGCTAGCACATTCTTCATGTTGACGGTGTAAAAGTGCTGGTAGCCTTTGTATTTAATGTGTCTTTTCAATTTCACTTGCAGTAGCTGCGCTTCAGTGCTAGGCCTTGGAAGACTGTTCACGGTTGCTGCTACCTCTGCTGGAACACACACAACTGCTCCGTATACGGCTCTCTGTCGTCCTTTTGGCAATGCTGTGATTTTGGCAAATGGGAGGATTTTAGCAATGAGCTGCCTTTCGAGCACATTAAGTGCAGCCAATTCCAGATTGTTTGCTACAGCAATGGTTGGCATTTTGCCTCTGGTCAAATGGTTGTCACATGTGTGGCAGATCCATTCTACAAGTCTCTCTGGTGGAACAGAGCAAGGGGAAGAGCAGTCGTTGTCACAGAAATGAACATAGTTTCCTGTCAGTCATGCTGCTGACACTTTGGTGTTTTTGCTATATTTTCCTCTCTTGCATAGCTTGACCTGCTTGGGATACAGTGCTCTGTTACAGACTGTGCAAATGTATGTGGGTCCGTGTCTAATAGTTTCACGGAATGATGCTATGGCTGCTTCCGTCACAGGACTGGGGAGTTTCCTGGCGGTGGGTTACAATCAATCTGTACTTTCTTTTAATTCCCAGTGCTCTCTTCAACTTGTAATTTATGCGAAAGGCAGCATTTGTGGCCAATTTGGTTATTCTGTGCTGGCTGACACGTTGTATACACGTAGTCTGAATTCGGGATCATTGTGATACTTAGTGTTGAAGTTTTCCTTTAGTTTATGTCTGTAGGTCTGGTTGCATGCATATTTGGTGGTGTTATATATTTTCAATTTTTCTCTAACTTCAGGATTGGTTTTGTACTTTTTCTGTCTGCTACGAAAATCAGCATCTGCCTCATACTTCCGGTTCAGGTACTTTTTCTATCTGCTCCTGAAAGCAGGATCTGTCTTGTACCGTCTTCTGATTTCTTCCTTCTTCTTACTCTGAACTTTGGGATCTGCATAGTAGCATCTAAATGACAGTAGCTGTTGTTTGTGGTGGTGACTGTCTTGGTCAAATTTTGTTATCACCGCCTTCATTTTTTTCCCTCTAAAATCTGGACAGCTGGCATACCTGTTTTTTTCGTGATGGATTTTTCTTTTCCATTTTAGTTCTTTTACTTCAGACACTAGTGCACATTGCCCTTTGCCTTAACCTGCTTTCCGCCTGGATTTTTGACGCTGTTGTTTGCTCAGCTTAACCAAATTTGTTGTTGCTTGGGGGACTGCAGAAGAGATGTCATGGGCATTCAGGTCTCTGTCAAGGACTTCAGCGCTCACAACCTCTGCTTGCAATGGGCAGAAGGCAGTTTCAGATTGGTTTTCTTGGGTTTGGGCTGCTGATTGTGGCGGACCTTCACTGGAACCAACAGCTTCAAATGACACAGGCACAAACTCATAGCTTGCATAATCTCCACGATTTGCAAACAGTTTGTGCAGGTGATCAGCCAGATCCCTGAGTTTGGGGAAGGTCATTGTGATTGCAGTTCCGAAGCGGTATGGTAAGCCTACTGCATTTCTGGAGTGTGAATCGAATACTCCATACCTGCCTGATTTGTCACGGAAAACTGCAATGCACTCTGGACTTACAATGATTACAGCACCGCTGTCTTCTGTTGACAGAGACCCTAGCTGTGTGACGAGGGGCACCCACCCCTGCTCTCGTCCAGGGCTGGATGCTTGGGCTTTCAATAAGCCACATCTGACATCAGGCATGTGCAGATTGAATAGATTTGTGTCTGTTTGGACTTGTTTGGGCATTTCCTCAACTGTCAAATGGTTACTTTGAAATCTTTTTTCCCGAATCAGCTGTTTTTTAGTCCTAACATAGAGTGAGTCCCCCTGTGCCAGCACTCTATCGAGGGCAGCCCTGTTGAACTGACAGCCCTCAACACACTAAATTTCAACATTTCCATGCAGACAGTTGTCACTGCAACACAGCAGTACGTCTTCTGTGTAAGTACCTGCGGAGGGGGACTGGATGGACTTGGCTCCTCCTGGTTGAGCCTCCTCCATCTCAGCTTCGCTGCCTCGGACCGCCTTCCCTTCCTGGGCATTCTGTTGGAGAGATACACAGACAAAAGGCAAATCCAAAAGTACAACCTAACCTGACCTAAACAGCTTTACGTTACTTTTTGTGGTCTGGCTGTGGAGTAGACTTTTGTTTACATTCTAAGTTTGAATGAAGTCTCTAGGTAAAAGAGAGCAGTGCCAGTAAATATACCCCCACACATTAAAATAAATCACATGGGATTTTATCAACAGAAAACTGTACATTAATTACCAAAAATTAAATTAGACATGTATGAATGTACACACTTTTATAGTTAACCTAGGACAGCTATTAAACAGAATATTACATTTACGTAGAAGTAGTACTGAGCAATTTGAGGACAAATAGATTGTTTTCTCGGTTTCTAATTTCTTTTGTTCAGCGTTTTCGCGGTGTGGTGGGTGTACGTGTGTTAGTCTGAGTGTAGTTTTGTTGGTTTTGGGTTAGTTTAGCGTTTGTTTTTGTTAGTCCGCCACGCTCTGAAGAGCTGGCATGGTGCCCAGCAGCGTCTTCTCCGGGCTGACTCGGAGGCATGGCATCAAAGTTGGTGCCGGCTCTCCGTGCAGCGTGGAGGACGTTGCTCTGGTTGTGGGGGAGATCATCGGGCACGGATCTGTGAGATCTGCTGCTCGGATGAACAGTGCAGTGGTCCTGTTCCTGGAGAAGGTGGAGCAGGTGAACAGGTTGGTCGAGGCAGTTATCACGGTGAACGGCATGTTTGAGCCGGTGACACCGCTGATACAACTAACGTCCCACCATTTATTAGTGATGAGTTCTTGATCAAAGAACTATCAAGCCATGGTAAGGTGGTGTCACCTATAAGGAAGGTGTTATTGGGCTGTAAGTCTCCTCTGCTGAGACACGTCGTGTCTTACTGCAGACAACTCTATATGATCCTTAATCATAAAGATGAAGAGTTTGACTACAGGTTCAGAGTCCGAGTGGATGATTTTGATTATGTTTTATTTGCAACATCATCCACTGTTAAATTTTTTGGATGTGGTGAGGGAGGACATTTAATCAGGGCCTGTCCGAGTCGCGGTGCCCCGGCCCCCCTGGCCACGGCCGAGGCGGCGGTGGCCGCTGCGGAATCGTCCGCTCCAGTGTGTGGGAAGGCGGTGGCCGCCGATGCCGTCACCAGACCCGTTCTGGCAGCGCGGCGTTTATCTGCGGCTGCGGGTGGAAGTGCCGAAACCGAAGGGGGAAAAAAAAAGATGTGGGAGCTTCAGAAAAACATCTAGCTGCAGAGATGCAGAGCCAGGCTGCAGAGACTGAGGTGAGTGGTGAGAAGGAAGTGGTAAGAAGTGGAAAAATGGGTGAGGTGACAGGTGACATTTCAGGTGAAGTGAGCAAAGATGTGGATGAAACAGGAGTAGAGAGGGAAGCAGGTGAGTTTTCTGGTGAAGCAGGGGAGGAAAGTAATACAGCAGGTGAACAAGAAGAGACAGGTGAAGTAAATGAAGTGAAAGAGGCTGGTGAGGCTGTAGGTGAGGCAGGTAAAGCAACAGGTCATCAGTGTGAAGCAGGTAAAGAGGGAAATGCAGGTGAGATAACAGGTGAAGTGAGTGAGGGAGGAGCAGCAGCTGAAGTGATGGAGACCTGTGAGGCTGGGTGGGAGTCTGCTCCCCTCAAACAGCGCTGTAAGAGGAGAAACGTGGTGACTGTGGAAGTCGGTTTTACAACAGACCAAAGGAATGAGAAATGTGGTTTTAGAGCAGTATTTTCCAGACATACAGGGCTTCTATAACTCAGCCAGATACGCTGCTATGCACAGAACAGAGTCTGACCTGACTGAACAAGAACTGTTTAGATTAAAGAAACTGATCGTTAAAGTCAGAAAACAAATAGTTTCATAATGATGGTGCAAGAAGAGATTCTATTTTTATTTATTTCATTGATTGTTTTTACTCTCGTTCTTAATATCTCTATCTTTATGGATGTTTTTAAAGTTGGCAGCTTAAATATAAATGGTGCCAGAGAAGCTCGGAAAAGGGCTGTAGTGTTTGAGATGAGCAGAATGAAACACATTGATGTTTTATTTATCCAAGAAACACACAGTGACGATGGGATGAGACAGACTGGAGCAGAGAATGGGATGGGGAAGACCACCCTCAGCGGAGGAGTGGTCTTCCTGTTCTCTTTAGGCTTCACTCCAAACTCTGTGGAGGTCAGACATGTTGTGGACGGGAGGTGTCTCTTAGTCAGAGCTCGTTTTGAACATTTTAATGTGGTTTTTATCAACATCTATGCTCCTAATAACGGTACAGAGAGGAAACACTTCTTTGAAAAGGTGAATAATGTCTTAAATAGCTGCAGCTCAGAGGATTATTTATTCATGGGTGGGGATTTTAATTGCACTGAGAATGAGTTTTTAGATCGCAATCATGCAGAGCCTCATCCAGCATCCCAGCATGCCTTGAGGCAGCTAGTCTCCTCCCATGACCTGGTGGATGTATGGAGAAGGATGCACTCAGGCTGCAGACAGTACACATGGTCCCACGCTAGAGAAAACAGAATCTCCCTGGCCAGACTGGATCCTTTTTATGTTTTTAAGCACAGATTTGGTGTTTTTAAAATGTGTAAGATTTTACCAGTTGGTTTTACTGATCATTCGTTGGTTTTATGTCGCGTTTTTATTAGAAACATTTTACCAAAAAGTGCCTATTGGCATTTTAACTCTGTTTTAACTGTTGACAAATCTTTCAGGGAGGCTTTTAGTTTCTTTTGGAATGATTTTAGATGGAAAAAACATGAGTTTGCCAGTCTGAGGCAGAGGTGGGACCATGGAAAAGTCCAGATTAAACTCTTGTGTCAGCAGCACACGCTCAATGTCACACGTGACATCACCAGATCTATTAGAGATCTGGAGACTGATGTTGTAGACCTCGAGAGATTAAGTGAGTCTACAGGAAATCGAGGATATGTTAAAATCCTCAAGACTAAAAAGATGGCTTTAGCCAACCTGCTGGACACCAAAGTACAGGGTGCACTGGTCCGGTCCCGGACCAGAACATCATGGAGATGGACGCTCCATCAGCTTATTTTTTTGGACTAGAAAAGAGACAAGGACAGAAGAGACAGATTCACTGTCTGTTCTCTGAGACAGGAGAAGAGCTGTCAGAGCTGGGTCTGATCATGCTGTGGAGTTTTACGCATCTCTGTTCAAAAGTGAATACAAAGAGAATGAAGAACTGATAGAGATCTGCACTGGACTTCCCCAGATATCCACAGAGACCAACTCACAGCTCGACAGCCCGCTGACGGTGAAAGAACTGAGTTTTACAAGGCTTTCTGGGACATCTTGGCTCAGGACTGGTGGGGACTGGTCAGCTATACCTAAGATAACCCTTTGACTTATCAAACAGTGAATGAACAGACATGTCTAAGTATAAAGTCTGGGATGAGAGCAAGCTGAAATCAAATACATGTACCTTAAATTTATACTAGGCAGTACTGGACTAAGATATACTTTCATATATCCAACAACCAACTTTTATCGAACAGTGAACGATCATGAGAACAGTTACAAACTTTATAATGGAACACAATCAACAGAACAATATTTACAAGATATACATGAGAAAATGAGTATTGTAACTTCAATAATTCACTGCTGAAGTGCAACATGAAGAGCTTCATATATGTTGTTCAACAAGATTTTGTTGCACTTTGTACTGAGATACACACTATCATGTGCCAAATAATTTACTGTAATATGTTTGTGTTGAATAACACATAAATTGTTCTCTCTCATGAATCCAGCCATGGCTCCATTTATCCAGCGCCGGGTCCTCCCCACTTCATACCCACACCTTGCCACCTGACCCCTCCAGTTCCAGCAGGGGAGGAGAGCGGGATGACCATGCTGGGAAACAGCTGCTGTATTTCAGTAACATCGTTTTTTATTGACTGCAGCAGCTCCACCCTGGTGCGGCCCCACAAGCGAATGCTGTTTCCACCTAGGTGGATTATCAGAATGGAGAAGCATGGCCAGGGACTCTTCTGGAGCGGATGATAGGCATTAGAGGCTCGTCTGCCTCCCCTGCCATCCCATGTCACTGTGCAAGGGAGACACAGGTTGTCATCAAGGTCATGGGTTATAAGGAATCAGTGGACCCTGGCAATGATGGAACTGCCAATATTCCACACATGTGGCTGGTGCAGTGAATCCATCTTTCCAGAGTATCTGTAACAACTTGAAACAGCCTTCCATCTGCATCAACTTCCTGGACATTTTGGTATCATTTGTATTTCTCAATTTCACTTGTTGAAAATCGCACTGATGTAGATACACTGCAATCTAGTGGCGGGATGCCGACACTTCGCGGGTAACACGATCGGCATGAATTGTTGTGGGAAATGTAAGTTATGGTCGCACGCATTTGACTTATTTATTTTAAGACAGTTCTCACGGGCCACATAAAATGACATGCTCTCAATAAATGGAACTTCTTTTGTAATATGCTTAAAAGCCATATTTGGACCATGTTGGTGGAAATGAAAACAAATATGTGTTTAAAACAGTCTTTGTAAAAACAAATCTAGTAAAAGTGGATAGAAAAGTTGAACTGGAATTTACTTATTTTCTTTCAGAACTGTATATTGCGTAAATACTGTAAATGTTGTGTTTTTTTATTTATTAAAGGGGGAACAAAAAAAACCACACACACACACACACCTGATCTCATCTCATCTTGAAAGCTAAGCAGAGCCAGGCCTTTAAGGGCCCTGTATGTAAAAAGAATGATTTTAAATCTATTCTAGATTTAAAAGGGAGCCAATGGATGAAAGATAAAACTGTAGTAATTTTATTTCTCTGGCTAATATTTGTCAATGCTCTTGCTGCAGCAGTTTGAATCAGTTGGAGGCTTTTTAAAGAGCTATTTGGACAGCCAGACAGTAACAGATTACATTAACTGTGAGCATCTTCAGAATTAGTAGAATGCCAAATTCTTTCCAGCTTTCTGTATTCTGTATTTAAAACCTGGAGTACAGAATATATCCATAAGTGTATCATCATTGTGGAAATGCTGATGACAGCAAGTTAATAAAAGCATTTTCACAATGAGCTTTTCCTACAGTGGTCTCTGCAGATACAGCACTTCTCAGATCAACTGGTGAATCCTTGATGAAGTGACTCTATTGTTCCGGAGATCTTCGTTATATTCAAGTTTAACATTCTAGAATGTTGTTGCATCAAAGCAGAAAAATATTCTTCTCTAGACTGCAAACCTTCAGTGCTGCAGAAACTTGGCTATAGTGGAGGTAATACAAACCACTACTTGCCCCCAAAAATGCAGGTAGGCTTGTTCCACAAATCTTTCAGTTAGAGAGATAACCTTTAGAGGCAGGTTCTACCAAGATTTGAACTCGGATCGCTAGGTACACATGCACATACACACACAGACTGTGACCATGCATATGTCACAATGGCCACGTGGTGTAAATCATTGTGTTCACAACTCAGTCTTTAATGACACTTTAGTCCAAGGCGCTATGTTCAGACCACATTCTTCCTTCGAGCTGTGGGTTCAAATCTCACTTCTTCATAAACAGCTTTGCGTCTGTTGGATCCAACTTATATGGTTTCACTGCACTTTTTTGGTGACATCTGACATTCGGGTTGCCTCAGTTGAGGTGAAGCTCATTTAACTTTCAACTGCAACTAACAGTATGAAGGACTGGTTTTCTGAATAATATTTTCTTGCAATGCTAGAATATATGAAATTCTGCATGTGGTCTACACAGTAAATGAACAGAAATGTTAATTTAGGAGGAAATGAAACGCTTTCAGTTGCCCACTGTGTCCCTGTAAATTGTATTGGTCTAACTATAAAGTCTGGGATGAAAGTAGGATCAAGTTAAGTACATGTACCTTAAATTTATACTGGGCAGTACTGTACTAAGATATACTTGGTTTCATTCCACCACTGTCACTACTGTTAAAAGACACAAGACACTCATTACATCAACAAACAACAATAAATTCACGAAAAACTCGCGAATCCCTTATAAAAATACAAGCACGGGATTCAGGATGAAAACACGTTTTGATATATCATGTGTTGGGGTCCTCTCGCTGGTTCGGGCCGCATTCTTCAGCGAAAAAGGGCGGAAAATGAATAATAAAACTGCAAAGAAACACACAGAAGATCAATAGTGGCCTCGTGTCATAGGCACTTGGCACTAATAACAATATATAAACATATATAACAGCCAATATTACAATGATATCGTGTGTGTAGCATCTGCTCACAGATGTTGGCTTTCTAATGTAGTTTCCTTTTCTTTAATTCCCCATCAACCACATTTTTTAAGTGTTCAAAATTGTCATAGACGCCATCAAAACCAGAAGTGGTTGATTTCCTTGTTGCTGGGCAGAAGGTGAAGATTTTCTGTCTGCTTCCAGCGGCTTTGTCCTTGGAGGGTGTGTACCTCTTACGCTGCCCACCACATTGAGGTACTTGGCAGGCTCCACATGGCTTTGGATGGCTGTACAGGGGGTGGTGCAACAGGTATGAAGGGTGAACTGTGAAGTCACATGGAGGGAGCCTGTGGTTGTGCAGGAACGACCAGGAGTATGGGCGGTGGCAACACTCTGGGTGTTATGTGCTTGGCCGCAGCAGGTTTAGGCTGAATGGGCCGGTTCACCAGCTCCGGTTCCTCACCATCTAACCTGTGTGAATATTAAACATGTGATGATGAGTGTCAGTATGATTTATGTCCACATATTACAAAATTTCCACAGTTTTAGCAATGAAGTGCTTAAATAACTTACCTCCACTTCTCACCACCCCTTTTACCAGCAACGTGATGAACGTCCTGGTACTGCACCTGACATCGATCTGGTGGTGTTAAGGATGTTGGCAGAGTTGGAGCTGCTGGCATTTGCTCATGTGAGAGAACTATCCGGTGACGCTTTGCTGTTGGCATTACTGTAGCCCTGTAGTTGGCCTTCTTCTCCTCTCTGGTGAAGAAATTAGAGATGGATCTGGTTTTCAGATTGGGCAGCGGGACGGAGAGAGTGCAGAGGATGGGGTCGTCACTAACTCTGTCAACAATCCTTTTGTATTGCCCCTTTATGGAAGATGTTATTTTACTCGGAATCTCAGAATCTTGGGACTGTGTGCCAACCACATGTACTGTTGCATGTGATGTGCATCATCCTCCTCCTGGTCACTGTCTGCACCACCATATGTCTTGCTCACCGCCTGCATCATTTTTTCACAGTGAGAACATTTCAGTTTCTCTGTCAACAGGGTGTAATTGTACATCATCCTACACACTTGCCCACCATAACTGCCAAAGCATTTCTTCTCCAGGTATTCCCCTGGCAGTGCAGGGCAGTTGGTGTTGGGGCAGAAGGATCTTGGCTTTCATCACACCAACTGGCCGCCAGAAGAAGGCAGGGGTGGTAAAAAAAAAGGCCATCATGTGAGGCACTGATCCCTTGACAGATACAGGAGGCGGAGGCAGGTGGAACTCCATCTTCTCCTTAAAGAGCTTCCTCTCCACCAGCTCACCTTTTGCATTTTTGTACTTGGACGAGCCATCAAAGAGACCATACCTCTCACCACATTTTAGCCACCTGATGTTAGGAGGGGCTATACCAAGGGCTTGGGCAGATGCAGGTGGCTGCTCCCATTTTTTCTGCCAACCCTCCAGCATGATGCCACTGGATTCTGAAGCAGAGCTCTCGGCTGTGGGTCTTCTCTGAAATGTGCTGGACTCCTGAGTCACAGCTGGAGCGAGCTCTCCCCAGGTGGTAAGCTGTGTGGAGACCTGCACCTCAGACTGGTCAAGGAAGAAATGCCACAAAAATGTATTAACAACATGGCTTCATATGTTGTAATTCAAACACAAACATTTTTTAGATTAGAAATGACGAAACACAGAATGTCGACGAAAACTGATGACATTTAGTCAATGAAAATTGTATTTTAGTCTCTTTTTAGTAATACAATTCTATTTAACCCAGTCGATATAGTATAAGTACCTTGTGGCAAGGAAAAACTCCCTTTTAACAGGAAGAAACCTTGAGCAGAACCCAGCTCATATGGAGGGACCCATCTGCCTAAGGCCAGCCGGGTACAGACAGAGAAAGAGAACAGCAAGATAAACATACACATATCTGACTAAAGAAAAGAAAGTGGAGGACACCAGACTGGAGAGAGAAGAAAGAAGGAGAACATGTGTTTGGTGCATTGTCCCCCAGCAGCCTAGGCCTGTAGCAGCATAAGAAAGGGATGGTTTAGTCCAGCCCTAACTATAAGCTTGTTCAAAAAGGAAAGTCTTAAGCCTGACCTTAAAAATAGAGAGAGTGTCTGCTTCCCGAACCCTCCATCTCTTCTTGGAAGCTAGGCAGGGTAGGGCCTGGTTAGTACTAGGATGGGAGACCGCCTGGAAATGGCCAAGTCCCTATAGTCAACCAGGGACCCGGGTGATCCTTTGCTTGGGAACAAGGGAGAGAGGGGTCCAAGCTGCGGAGCAGAAGGTTGCAGTATCGATCCCAGGCTGCAGCAAGGATTAAGAAGAGCTTTAGGGGTCGTTAAGACAGTGTGGAGTCTCAGCAAATGATGTATTAGTGATGTATTAATAAATGAAGAATGAAGCTCGTAGTAAATACAACATCTGAGGGGTAAGCCTTTTCAAGATTGGTCAATTGGTCAGACGTGTTCTCGGCGGTATAGCCATGAGCGCTTGCAGTAATCACAGATGATGGAAATCATCATTGTGTTTGGTTGCTCTATCCTCCCCCATGTGTTCCTTTATGTGTTTCAGGTGCTCTTCCTCCTCTCTGGATTTTTCACAGGTGAAGGCTATCACTAATCAGCAGGTGATATCTAGGAGGGAGGCAAGGCCTGTTGTGGAGAGCGGACATTTTGGCAGCATCTGATCTGCGTGCTGGTTATGGGCAGAGCTGTCCTCTCTTGTGGAGCTCAACTTTAGTTTATCGGGGATACTACCGATATTTTTGTGGAAACTTCTCGGTTGTGGTTGCACCCCTTACTGCGTTGTGTAGTCCTAAGGTACCTTTTGTGTGGACTATCGAGTGCCAACGTGCTTTTGAAGCTCCCAAGTCTCTCCTTTGTAGTGCCCCTGTCTTGGCTGCGCCCAACTTTTCCAACCCTTTCAAGTTGGAGATTGATGCGAGGGACTCAGGAGCCGGGGCAGTGTTGCTGCAAGATGATACGGATGCTGTGCCTCACCCTGTGTGTTTCTTCTCCACCAAGTTTAATTGCCACCAGCTTAACTACTCCACCATCGAGAAGGAAACCCTGGCAATGCTGCTTGCTCTGCAGCACTTCGAGGTGTACGTAGGTTGCAGTGCACTCCCGGTCATTGTGTATACGGACCACAATCCTTTGGTGTTTTTAGCCCGAATGTACAACCACAACCAGCGCCTGATGCGCTGGGCTCTGGCTGTACAATATTGAAATCAAGCACAAGAAAGGAGTTGATAATGTTGTGGCTGACACACTGTCCCGTGTATGAGATGCCTCGATGGTTCGATGAAGAAATATTTGGTACTGATAATGTGTTATTGTATATCATGTGTAATAACCTATGTTCACAAACTAAGGTTTGTGTTTTTTAAGGGGGGGGGGGCGGCGGCGGCGGCCCTGGGGCCGTGTGTTTGGTTGCTCTATCCTCCCCCATGTGTTCCTTTATGTGTTTCAGGTGCTCTTCCTCCTCTCTGGATTTTTCACAGGTGAAGGCTATCACTAATCAGCAGGTGATATTTAGGAGGGAGGCAAGGCCTGTTGTGGAGAGCGGACATTTTGGCAGCATCTGATCTGCGTGCTGGTTATGGGCAGAGCTGTCCTCTCTTGTGGAGCTCAACTTTAGTTTAACTGTGCTTTTTGGTTGTTGTCTCTCGCTTATGTTTTACTTTGGTAAATAAACCACTCGTTTTCCTGCCCATTCCCGTGTTGCGTCGCTCCTCTTTAGTAGTGTTTTGCTGGTATGTTACTCCCCATTTCCCCTAGCTTTCTGGGGACGTAACAGTGTCCATTGTTATGGTGCGAATGTTCCTATTACTACTGATGAAAATCAAAAGCTTACAGCACCTGGTATTCCCAGGCGGTCTCCCATCCAAGTACTAACCAGGCCCTACCCTGCTTAGCTTCCGAGCTCAGACGTGTTTTTGTTTGTTTGTTTTTGTTTCTTTTATTATGAAGAATACAAGATTTACATTATTTACACAACATTAAAAGTAGTTATTCAAAGTTTTTAAAACATCTTATTCTCTATTTTTCCCCTAGTAATACAGGTATAATCCTACATTAACAAAAATCACACAAAAGACACCCCACATACATACCTCTTTCCTCCAGTTAGAACATAAAGACCAGTTCATTTTCGCCGTTCTCTTCTAATACATTTGCTTTGTTCATGAAAACCCTTTTCAAAGCATTCTTTTGTCCCTTCCCCCCAAAAATGGTTCTGATGTGGTTTTTAAGCAGGTTGCAGAATAAGTTCCATCTGTTTAGAGTTTTCTTTTCGTACAAAGAGAAGTTCCTCGCTGTGAAGATGACGTGTCTGGTGAATGCAAGTATGATGTTGATGAGTTGTTGATTTTTATTCGTTGTGTCCTCTGTGAGTCCAAATAAAAGGGTCCATTTCCACTCCTGCTCATTCCGTACTTGTAGATTACAGTGTTGAAGTAAGAGTTCTTTGACCTGTTTAATGAAGGGCACACAGACGGGACAGGAAAGAAACATATGCTCTATGGTTTCCTCTCCGCTATTACACACAGTGCAGTCTCTTCCATACAGATTTCTATTTATTTGGTGCAGGATGACGCCCGTGAATATTCTTCTGTGCCGAATTTTAAAATCTGTTTGCAAACATTGATGGCTGCCAAATGTGGGGCTTATGTTTTTCCAAATTGTGCGTATATTTTTATTGGGGAATAAGCGTCCCCAAACAGATTCCGAGGTTGGTCTTGTGGAGATCTACTTGACGAGCTGCCTGTACCAGTATTTGGTTTTTGTTTCTGTTGAGCTTTTGATGTTTGAACCAGTCATTATGGTAAATTTGGGGACGTCATCCTGCCCCTTACAAGTGGTGATGTTCAAAGCCAGCTTCCAATGCTGGGGTATACTTGTCCCTATCTTTATGCACATGTTTTTTATAATATCGATTCTCTGTTTATACCCTTTCCTTTTCAAGGTGGCTATAACCCTCTCTGTGTTCACGTTTCCCCGCTCATCCAAAAAGTCCCCAAGCTTGTGCATTCCTGCTAGGGTTAATGCCTTGCATGAGAGGGAGTTGCTGAGGTGCTTGAACTCTGGATTTTGAAAAACAGGCTGCGACATGACCTGAGACTTGTTTTCAACTTTGGTGGTGACCGCCGATCTGACTTTTGCCCAGGCCTCTAGTACTTCCCTGAAGAAAGGGGGGAGATGTTCAAGTGTTGATTTCGGCTGTATTTGGCATAGATTAAAATTATTGCATTTGCCGATGGTGTGTAGTGCTTGTTGAAAAAAGTCCTTCCAGATGTGTTTGTTTGAGGTCTCAAGGTATTTTTTGATGATTTTAATTCTTAACGTGTCCATTTTGGTTTTGATGTCATTAAGGTTTAATCCTGTTTTTGCAATCATTTATTATTCTATCTGCGATGAGGTTACGTTTGTGGCTGCAAAAGGCTGCAACGCTGTTAATGAGCTCGTTGAGAATATTGTTAGGCAGGCTGTATATACTGAGGGTGTGGTTAATTTTTGACAGTATAAGTGCATTGATAACTATTGTTTTCCCCATGAGTGTGAGGCCTCTCATTTTCTACAGAGCCAAGCAGTTGTTAATTTTCCCCAGCAACTCCCTCCAGGTTTTCCCTTTTGCTGCTTCTTGGTTTTTCCCCATGTACACTCCCAAGACCTTAACACCTTCCTGTGCCTCCCTGAAGTTCCACCTGCCAGGGGTCCTCACCACCTCGCCCAGATACATGATTTCTGATTTAGCAATATTCACCTTCGCACTAGATGCCTGACTGTAACTATTGAGGTGCTCCATGATTCTATCTATACTTTGCTCATTTTTAACTGTCATGTTTGTATCGTCTGCGTACTGCAGTATTTTGCACTCATTCCCTGCTGGAGACTTGATGCCATCGATTTGCTTGTCCTTGACAATTAACCGGGCGAGGGGTTCGGCTACCAGGCTGTACAACAAAGAGGAGAGGGGACATCCCTGTCTCACTGATCTTTGAAGCTTAAACGCCTCTGTGACTAGCCCGTTACACTTGACTTTACTTCTTGCACTGCTGTACAGCACCCTGACCCAGTGAATGAATTTTTCCCCAAAACCAAATTTCTTTAGAAGTGCCCACAGAAAATTATGTTCTACCCTATCAAAAGCTTTATTTAAGTCAATTCCAAGATATATTCCACCTTCGTTTGCCATGTGTTTAACGAGTTCTTTGACTGAAAGAATTGTGTCTGAAATGTCCCGTCCAGGTATGCTGTAAGCTTGTGACCAGTTTACAATGGAAGCAATCACTGATTGTAGTCTATTTGCCAATACCTTGGTTAATACTTTATAGTCTGTATTGAGTAAGCTTATCGGTCTGTAGTTTTCCAGCAGTGCCTTTTCTTCTTTATTTTTATATATTAGGGTAATTAGACCGAGGGTCAAGGTCTTGGGAGCAAGTCCGCTGCTGTCTATAGCTTTGGATACACTTAGCAGCATGGGGGCTAGTTGGATTTTAAAGCATTTATAAAAATCCCCCGTAATCCCATCACTGCCTGGACTTTTGTTTGATTTCAAACCTTCTATTGCCGTTAGTATTTCTTCTATTGTCAATGTGGCGTCACAAAAAGATTTATCTTCTTCTGATATTTTTTCTTCAATTGCACTAATGACCTTCTCTATGTCTTCCTCTTTTACTTTGTTGCTCTTAAAAAGATCTTCATAATAGTTTTGTACTATTCCCATAATGTCGCCCGGATCGCTGACCATGTGACCCTGCTTGTTTTTTAATTCTGTGATGAATGTTTTTGTTTGTTTTCTCTTTTCGAGACCGAGGAAAAACGCTGTGCATTTTTCTCCTTCAGTGATATATTTTGCTCTGCTTCTTACGATGGCCCCTCTGCACCTCTTAATTTCAATCTGATTTAATTTAGCTTTTAAAACCGTGTATTTGCTAATGTCATGATTGGGGTTGTTATCCAATTCCCACATTTCTTCTTTTAGCTGCTTTCTGGTTTCGATTTCGTCTCTAGTTTCTGACCATTTTTTCTTCTTACTATAATTTATGCATGCTCTCTTGATCCGCACTTTGACCTCTTCCCACCAGTCTTCTTCCAATATGCTATTATTGAGACACCATACCCCCCCATTCCTAGTGTGACCTGAGTGCTTTAATTTCAACTCTATGAAGGAATGATCACTCCAACTGTTAACCACATATTTTATGCTGTCTACTTTGGAAATGATTGAAGAAGGGACTTCCGGTTTCTGCTTGATGGAGTAGGCAGCAGAGGAGAGGAGCTCCGACACAGAAACGCTTATTAAACGTAAAACCTCCAAAAACTGAACACAACTTTAATAGTTTACCACTTGAAAACAAACTCTTGTTATGAGGAAGAGCTCGCGCAAATCGAAACAGCAAGGAAAGCAGGTACAGAAAACGATAACTCCATTCACACGAGGCAGCCCAAAAATGGCCGACAGCGCAGCAGTGAATACGCCGGAGAAAACACCTGTTACCACGCCCGAGACCATGCTCTCTCTGAGGATGCTTCGAGAGGAGTTACAGACATCCAGAGAAACTGTGCTGGTCCAGATAAAAGCTGAGATCGCGACATCGTTTAAAGAAATCAAAACGGACATTGTTTTACTCCGTGAAGAAACAAAAGCCGACATACGGGCCATACGAGACGAGCTAGCAGGCGAGCTAACACGACTCCACTCGGCACAGGCTGAGACAGCTCAAGAATGTAAAGAGATGGGAACCGCGCTCGGTGAAACGATGGATAGAGTAACTGCGCTGGAGAAGTCACAACAATTAATCAGTAAGGAATGTAAGAAAATGCTGGACAAATGCCAAGATCTAGAAAACAGAAGCAGGAGACAAAATCTCCGGCTGGTCGGCATTACAGAGGGAGCTGAAGGAGGCAACATGACTCAATTCCTCGCGGATTTCTTCCCCACGGTGCTCGGAGCCGACAACTTCAGATCCCCGGTGGTTATAGACCGGGCTCACCGCACACTAGCCCCGCGGCCGACCAACGGAGAGAGACCCCGGGCCATTGTCGTCCGCCTTCACTATTACACAGACAGACAGAAGATACTGGATCTGGGCAAAGCTAAAGGGCGACTGACATACAAAGGAGACCAAGTGTACATCTTCCCAGACATGAGCCCGGAAGTCAGACAGCGCGCCGCTTTCAACCCAGTGAAGAGAAAGCTCCGGGAGGCCAACGTCACCTACAGCTTGTTCTACCCAGCCAGGCTCGCTGTCAGTTTGGACGGGATGAGACACTCCTTTGACTCCCCGAAAGCTGCTGAGGACTTCTACAACCAGAAGATCGCCAAAGTGGACTGATCCCCATAAACGCAAGTAATAGTAGAGATCTGAGTTTGATACCCTTTATGTTAAAATGTGTGGTATCAACGATTATTGTGAATGACTCAGGATTTATATGGAAATACTTGAAGTAACTGATTTTGTATTTGAGTTATTGATCACTTCTTTTTGTTCCCTTCATCCCTCTCTCTTATCAACACTGTCCATCACTGCGCGTTCGTTTTCTGTTTGGGCTACAGATGTATACATTCTTAAACCTGTAATATAATTTAACAAGGTGGACAACTAAGGACACAAATTATAAGGTCATTTGAGAGATGAATATGAGTCACTTCACTTACAGATCTATTTTTTGGTACTATTATTTGCTCCTCTTTTGTGTTAAACACAACAAAAATTAGATTTTGGAGGTTTAAATACAGAAACATAGTTAAATGGAGCCGAGAGACCAAGTCTTTTTTCTTTTCTTTTCTCTCCCTCTTTTGAGGTGTGTTAAATGGCAAGGTGCTTTTGGACTTTATTAGGAAATTTTTTCCCCCACCACTTGTTTGGGAAGGGTCGGGGGGGGGGTTGGGTAGATGTGAAGTTCGAAAGTTTAGATGAGGTGAGATTGTTAGAAGTTACTACACGTACATGTCTTGTGGTTTTTTGTGTGTTTGCTTTTGTCCTTTTTTGTTTCTCTCTTTCCTCTGTATGGATGCAGGATCATCTATGCTGCCATCACATTTTTTTTTTCCAGATTAGGCCATTGATAAGAACCCAAACAGATCCTTCATGAATGATGAGGAAGGTGTGGTGAAGCTAATTACCTGGAACTGCAAAGGATTGAATGGGGCTGTGAAACGTGGTAATGTACTAGCACATCTGCAGAGATTGGGAGCCGGTATTGCCTTCTTACAAGAAACACATCTCAAAAACCACGCACATAAACATTTACATAGGAACTGGGTGGGACATGTGTTTCATTCTAGCTTTAATTCCAAATCACGTGGGACTGCCATTATAATTAATAAAAATATCCCCTTAATTACATCAGATGTAATTTCTGACTCAAATGGCAGATATGTAATAGTTACTGGGGAAATTTATAACACTCCAATAATTCTAGCGAATGTTTATGCCCCCAACTTTGATGACGAGAGGTTTATAAGTTCAGTACTAGCTTCCTTACCCAATCTTCACACCCACAACCTGATTCTAGCTGGCGATTTTAACTTTGTAATGGATCCAGTGCTCGATAGATCATCGAACAAACAACATTCTTTGTCTAAATCAGCAAAGCTGTTACAAATTTTTTTAAAGTCAGTTAATGTAATAGATGCATGGAGATATATGAATCAGGGCCAACGAAAATATTCATTTTTCTCTCAGCCACACAAATCCTTCTCCAGGATTGACTACTTTTTTATAGACTCGAAACTACTTACACTAGTGAAATATATAGATTATGAAGCCATTGTTTTATCAGACCATGCCCCACTAAGGTTGCAACTAAACTTTCCTTGTAAATATTCAGCTAAAACGTGGCGTATGGATAACGGTTTACTAGCTAACGAAACCCATGTAGAGTTTATCAGATCCCAGATTGCTTTACATATGCAAACCAACGAGACTCCTGATGTCTCTAAAAGTATTTTATGGGAGGCCCTAAAAGCATTTGTTCGAGGACAGATTATTTCCTATTCGGCCCAATTGATCAAAACAAAAAATGAGAGAAGAAGGAATATAACAGGACAACTTGTTGATTTGGATAAACAGTATGCAGTGTCTCCCACTCCTGACCTGCTTGCTAAGAGGACAAGTCTGCAAACCGAGTTCAATCTTCTATCTACAGCTGAGACAACTAAATTAATAAATCGTTCCAGGCATAAATATTATGAGCATGGGGAGAAGATAGGAAGGCAACTGGCTCACCAGATAAGAATATCTGAGGCCTCTAGACATATAACTGAAATTCGCACCGGTTCTGGGAATACAACAAAAGACCAATCAGAAATAAATCTAGAATTCAAACAATTTTATTCTAAACTATATACAAGTGAAACGGCAGTTAATTCTGGAACTATACAAGAGTTTTTCGATAACTTGGAGATCCCTTCCATCTGTCGGGAGGATAGGAGTATGTTGGAGGAGCCTATGACTCTAGAGGAGGTTACCTCAGCAATACGCAGTTTACAAAGCTCGAAAGCACCAGGCCCGGATGGGTATACACCTGAATTTTATAAGACTTTTGTCGCGGAGGTTGCACCTCTTCTCTTGAAAGTTTTTAACGAATCATCTGAGACAGGGTTTCTTCCGGCAACATTCTATCAGGCAACAATCTCTTTAATACACAAAAAAGGTAAAGATCCACTAGAAGCAGCATCTTACAGACCAGTAAGTCTGCTGAACATAGACACTAAAATTCTAGCTAAAATATTGGCAATTAGACTAGAAAATGTACTCCCAACAATAATACACGTAGATCAAACGGGTTTTATTAAAAACAGACAATTGACACATAATATCCGCAGACTATTCAATATTATATATACATCTAACTCCAACTCACTCTCTGAAATATTATTATCATTAGACGCGGAGAAGGCCTTTGACAGGGTCGAGTGGGGGTATCTCTTCTCGGCCCTGTCGGGATTTGGTTTTGGTTCAAAATATATTTCATGGATCAAGCTCCTTTATGCATCCCCAATGGCTTCAGTACAGACAAATAAGATTAAATCGGAGTACTTTAGGTTAACACGTTCCACTAGGCAGGGATGTCCCCTATCGCCGCTGCTTTTTGCACTGGCAATAGAGCCTCTTGCAATCTCTTTGCGAGCTTCAAAAGAATATAGCGGGATCCATCGAGGAGGCAAGGAGCACAAGGTTTCACTGTTCGCCGATGATTTATTAATATACATCTCCGACCCTTCTAAATCAGTCCCTGCAATAATCTCAATTTTGAACAAATTTGGACAGCTATCGGGATATAAAGTAAATATTAGCAAAAGTATATTATTTCCAATACAGACCATAATAGACCAACAACTCCTTGATAAATTACCCTTTAGGACCTCAACTCAGTTTAAGTATTTAGGTATTAATATTACCAAAACATTTACAGATCTATACAAGGAGAATTTTCAAAAATTACTAGACATTACAACAGAAGACTTGCAGAGATGGTCCCATATTTCCATAACATTAGCAGGTCGAATTAACATAATCAAAATGACCATCCTCCCCAAATTTCTTTTTTTATATCAGTGTATTCCCATATATATCAAAAAAGGTTTTTTTCAAAGCATAGATATAATAATCTCAGAATTTATCTGGAATAAGAAAAAACCTAGATTAAGGATGAGCTTTTTACAGAGACCAAAATCAGTAGGAGGCATGGGGTTGCCAAACTTTAAATTTTATTATTGGGCTAGCAACATTAAAATGATGACCTACTGGCTACAAAAAAAGCCTCCGCTATGGTTTAGTATAGAGAATGCCTGCTGTCATCCTTCTTCTCTCCCAGCCATGCTGCTCTCAGCTCTGCCCACTGTAGACCCTGGTTCACTAAATAATCCAATCGTCTCCCACTCACTCAGGATTTGGTCTCAAATTCGAAAATCTTATGGTTGGCAGTCTTGTTCACTTCAAAGCCCTCTTATCGAAAATCACACTTTTGCACCTTCATTCACTAATACATTATTTAAGGATTGGTTTGAAAAGGGAATTCATACCTTCCTGGATATATTCATAGATCAAGTTTTTCCAACATTTGAACAGGTGCAGGAAAAATATAATATTCCAAGGTCACAGTTTTATAAATATTTACAGATAAGGAGCTTTGTTATTAAGAATAATCCATCATATCCAAATATCCCAAATCGATCCTCAATGGATTTGATACTTATGCAAGATCCTTCTAGTAAGGGAGGAATATCCAAGATATATGAAAATCTGTCAATTCTGGCTGGCAAAGATACTATGGATCATCTGAGGTTGGCATGGCAAGATGACCTAGGCAGGGGGATCACAGAAGTTCAATGGCAGAGAGCCCTAACACAAACTCATAGCTCTTCAATATGTGCAAGACATGGCCTTCTGCAATTTAAAATAATACATCGTGTACATTGGTCAAAACAAAAGCTCCATAAAATATTTCCCTCAGTAGATCCTTCATGTGACAGATGTGGACTTGGACCGGCAACACTGGGCCATATGTTTTGGAGTTGCCCGAAGTTATCAAATTATTGGGACAATATCTTTCAGACTCTATCAAATATCTTACAAAGACCTATTAATGTGGATCCATTGTTGGCGGTTCTAGGAATTATTGATTCAAGTATAACGGAAAGCAACAGGGAGCATAACATGGTTTCGTTTGTCAGCCTACTTGCACGAAGGTTGATATTACTTCATTGGAAACAAAAGGCAGCTCCAACTTATTCAAATCTTATGACAGATGTTATGAGACATTTAGAGCTGGAGAAAATCAGATTCTCTCTGAAAAATCAGGAAAGAAAGTTCTATAGTATTTGGCAACCGTTTATTGATTATTTTAACCACAACATAGTGTGAGGGCAAGCTATAGAAATGCTCTTCTTGAAGGAAAGACTTTGTATTTTATTTTATTTTATTTTAGTTTTTATATATATACAAATATTTATTTTTCCCTGTCTCTGTTTAGTTTTTTTCTCCCCCCTTTTTTTTTTTTTTTTTTTTTTTTTTTTTTACTTTTGAAGAATGTATACATTGGGGTACGTATAATCTTTTTTTTTTCCTTTTTTTATTTTTAAATTAATCCCCTTCATCTGTGTATTTTTCATTTTGAGATACATAAGTCAATACAATGTAAATGACCCTTTTTATGTTAACGTGTACGTGTAAACGTGTAAGATGTCTGTTGTGTCTGATGTTTTCTATGTTCAAAATGTGAAAAATCAATAAAGAGAGTTGAAAAAAAAAAAAAAAAGAAATGATTGAAGAAGATGCTGTTGTATCCTTTGTTCAATTATTAGAAAATATCATTATTATTTTATAGATTATATTTCATGATTTACATTAAAGTTTAGTTTTAAATATTAAATAGTATTATTAACGCAGTTAAAACTATGATTATTAGAGAACTCTGTCAGTTGATTACGTCAGATTCGAACAGTTGACGCAGAGTCTTAACGGAAAAACGTTTTGTACAGTTAGTCGTTACATTGTACGGAGTTAGTGTGTTGTTTTGTTTTTGTTCGTCAGTAAAAACGGAAAAGACACCTGATGAGTCCTGCTCTCTTTTTCTAAAGACACGGCAGCTAAGTTCCCATAATAGGAACATTCGCACCATAATAATGGACACAATGATGATTTCCATCATCTGTGATTACTGCAGGGTCAGACCACTGCAACACTAAAGTTGTGACTCAATCTTCAAAGGCAACAATGGCATCAAAGGAGTCACTCTTCAAAGGCAACAATAACATCAAAGGAAACATTGACTTGGAAGAAGTTGCCTAGTCATGAAAGCAATTAGACTGATTCCCCATGCAACCACTGCATTGTGACAAATCTGGAAATGCCCGAATCACATCAAAGGAAACATACAGTTGGTAGATGTTGCCTAGTTATCAAAGCACTAGACCTGTTCCTCATGCAACACTGAAGTTGTGACCCGATCTTCAAAGACACCAGTCACATCAAAGGAAACATTCACTTGAAAGTTATTACCTACTCATTATAAGTGTAGGAACATCCCATTCATCATCATGCAACACCATGGTGACCTCCATCATCTATTGATACTGTTTTTGTGATTACAGCTCTCGCTTACGGCCATACCAGCCTGAACACGCCCGATCTCGTCTGATCTCGGAAGCTAAGCAGGGTAGGGCCTGGTTAGTACTTGGATGGGAGACCGCCTGGGAATACCAGGTGCTGTAAGCTTTTCATTTTCATCACTAGTAATAGGAACATTCGCACCATAATAATGGACACAATGATGATTTCCATCATCTGTGATTACTGCAGGGTCAGACCACTGCAACACTAAAGTTCTGACTCAATCTTCAAAGGCAACAATAACATCAAAGGAAACATTGACTTGGAAGAAGTTGCCTAGTCATGAAAGCAATTAGACTGATTCCCCATGCAACCACTGCATTGTGACAAATCTGGAAATGCCCGAATCACATCAAAGGAAACATACAGTTGGTAGATGTTGCCTAGTTATCAAAGCACTAGACCTGTTCCTCATGGCAACACTGAAGTTGTGACCCGATCTTCAAAGACACCAGTCACATCAAAGGAAACATTCACTTGAAAGTTATTACCTACTCATTATAAGTGTAGGAACATCCCATTCATCATCATGCAACACCATGGTGACCTCCATCATCTATTGATACTGTTTTTGTGATGACAGCTCTCGCTTACGGCCATACCAGCCTGAACACGCCCGATCTCGTCTGATCTCGGAAGCTAAGCAGGGTAGGGCCTGGTTAGTACTTGGATGGGAGACCGCCTGGGAATACCAGGTGCTGTAAGCTTTTCATTTTCATCACTAGTAATAGGAACATTCGCACCATAATAATGGACACAATGATGATTTCCATCATCTGTGATTACTGCAGGGTCAGACCACTGCAACACTAAAGTTGTGACTCAATCTTCAAAGGCAACAATAACATCAAAGGAAACATTGACTTGGAAGAAGTTGCCTAGTCATGAAAGCAATTAGACTGATTCCCCATGCAACCACTGCATTGTGACAAATCTGGAAATGCCCGAATCACATCAAAGGAAACATACAGTTGGTAGATGTTGCCTAGTTATCAAAGCACTAGACCTGTTCCTCATGCAACACTGAAGTTGTGACCCGATCTTCAAAGACACCAGTCACATCAAAGGAAACATTCACTTGAAAGTTATTACCTACTCATTATAAGTGTAGGAACATCCCATTCATCATCATGCAACACCATGGTGACCTCCATCATCTATTGATACTGTTTTTGTGATTACAGCTCTCGCTTACGGCCATACCACCCTGAGGGCGCTAGAGAGCAACCAGGAAGTGTTTGGCAGCAGTTGGGAGAGGAAGGCTCTCCTCCATTGAGTGTTTATTTTTTGTTTTATTTGGCGTTATAAGTAATTTTTTTTGGAGTTTTTTTTCGCTCATTTTTTGCAGTTTATTCCTCCCAACAGCATTCGCTGTTTGGGAGGAACGTTTTCTTGTGGTTTAAGTACGTTTTTTCGTTTTTTTGTTTTCTTTTGTGGGTTTAATGTCGGACGGACACACGGTAACAATTCAATTCAATTCAATTCAGCTTTATTTATATAGCGTCAAAAACAATACAAATCGTCTCAAGACGCTTTACAAGACCCGGCCTAAAACCCCCAGAGCAAGCCCGCAGGCGACGGTGGCAAGGAAAAACTCCCTTTTAACAGGAAGAAACCTTGAGCAGAACCCAGCTCATATGGAGGGACCCTTCTGCCTAAGGCCAGCCAGGTACAGACAGAGAAAGAGAACAGCAAGATAAACATACATCTGTCATAGATACACACATCTGACTAAAGCATACAGGTGGGATGCTATGGTACAAACTAATGATGTTAATGACGGTTAGAAAATGTAAGGGGAATCATCAGCAGGTTGGAGAATCGTTCATTCTGGTAGGAGTGGATAACAGCAGGATTCCATGGAGACTGGGCAGAATGATGAGACCACGACAACAGATGTAGTATGGAGCTCCACAGGAAACTCTCAACTCCAGGCCAGAGATACTCGGAAAAAGGGAGAGCAGCAGTAAACATTCTACATAGTAATAGCACAGAATGTCATGACTAGTAACAGATAGGAATTTAGAGGGAGGAGCTCTGTGCCAGAGAAAAGAAAGTGGAGGACACGAGAGAGGAGAGAGAAGAAAGAAGGAGAACATGTGTTTGGTGCATTGTCCCCCAGCAGCCTAAGCCTATAGCAGCATAACTAAGGGATGGTTTAGTCCAGCCCTAACTATAAGCTTGATCAAAAAGGAAAGTCTTAAGCCTGACTTTAAAATAGAGAGAGTGTCTGCTTCCCGAACCCAAACTGGGAGCTGGTTCCACAGGAGAGGAGCCTGATAGCTGAAAGCTCTACCTCCCATTCTACTTTTTAAAATTCTAGGAACCACAAGTAGGCCTGCACTTTCAGACCGAAGTGATCTGTTGGGATAATATGGTACAATGAGGTCTTTAAGATATGATGGAGCTAGGCCTTTAAGGGCCTTGTATGTAAGGAGGAGGATTTTAAATTATATTCTAGACTTTAAGGGGAGCCAGTGAAGAGAAGCTAAAACTGGAGTAATATGATCTCTCTTGCTAATTCCTGTCAATGCTCTTGCTGCAGCATTTTGAATCAGTTGGAGGCTTTTTAAAGAGTTATTTGGACAGCCAGACAGTAATGAATTACAATAATCCAGTCTGGAAGACACAAATGCATGAACTAGTTTCTCAGCATCACTCTGAGACAGGATGTTCCTAATTTTGATGATATTACGTAGATGAAAGAAGGCAGTCCTGGTTACTTGCTTAATGTGACATTTAAAGGACATATCCTCGTCAAATATAACACCAAGGTTTTTCACAGTAGTACTGGAGGCCAAGGTAATGCCATCCAAAGAAACCATGTGATTAGATAATGAATCTCTGAGATGCTTAGGACCAAATACAATAACTTCTGTTTTGTCTGAGTTCAAGAGTAAGAAATTACAGGTCATCCAAGCCTTTATGTCTTTAAGGCATGCTTGGAGTTTAACCAGCTGATTAGTTTCATCTGGTTTCATGGATAAATATAGCTGGGTGTCATCTGCGTAACAATGGAAGTTTATGCCATGTTTTCTAATAATCTTCCCTAATGGCAACATGTATAATGTGAAGAGTATTGGTCCCAGCACAGAACCCTGAGGAACTCCATAGCTTACTTTAGTATAAGTAGAGGAATCATGGTTGATATGAACAAACTGGAATCTGTCAGACAGATAGGATTCAAACCAATCTAATGCAGTTCCTTTAATCTGGATCTCACTTTCAAGTCTCTGTAGTAAAATATTATGATCAATAGTGTCAAATGCAGCACTGAGATCTAGCAGAACCAGTATAGAGACAAGTCCACTATCTGAAGCCATGAGGAGATCATTGGTAACTTTAACCAGAGCTGTTTCTGTACTATGATGAACTCTAAAACCTGACTGAAACTCTTCAAACAGACCATTCCTGTTTAAGTGGTCACACAACTGATTAGCAACAACTTTTTCTAGAATTTTGGAAATAAAAGGAAGGTTGGAGATTGGTCTATAGTTGGCTAAAACATTTGGATCTAGAGTGGCTTTCTTAAGTAGGGGCTTAATTACAGCAATCTTAAAAGACTGAGGCACATATCCTGTTAATAAAGATAAATTTATCTGGTTCAATATGGAGGTGTTGATTAAAGGAAGAACTTCTTTGAGCAATTTAGTTGGGATTGGATCTAGAAGACAGGTTGATGGTTTAGATGCTTTAATTGTTGAAGATAGCTCGAGAAGATCTACTGGGGAGAAGGATTCCAGATGTTGATAAGGTCTAACAGAAATTTCTAAAGTCACTGTACTTACATCTTTGACAGTCGTCGGAACGATGCCTTGAATGTTTTCCCTGATGTCAACAATTTTATTGGTAAAGAAGCTGATGAAGTCATTACTGCTGAGGGCTGAAGGAATAGATGGCTCAACAGAGCTGTGGCTCTTTGTCAGCCTGGCTACAGTGCTGAAAAGAAATCGAGGGTTGTTCTTGTTTTCTTCTATTAATGATGAATAGTACGCTGTTCTAATACTACGGAGAGCTTTTTTATAAGTCGTTAAACTATCTTTCCAGGCTATGTGAGCTTCTTCAGAATTAGTGGAGTGCCAAATTCTTTCTAGCTTTCGGGCTGCCTGTTTTAAACAGCGTAACTGCGAATTATACCAGGGAGCTAGCCTCCTCCGATTTTTTACCTTCTTTTTCAGAGGAGCAACTACGTTTAGAGCTGAACTAAGCGATGCTGCAGTGCTGCCGTAACAGATATGGATACGGCTGGAGGAACGCGAATGGTCGACGGACACGAATCTGAAACAAGACAACGAGACAGGAATTCAAGGGATGGTGATAAAAGGACTAACAAGGCAAAGATGGATCATTTGAAAGAAGCTACTGTGAGTGTGGATATATCAAAGGTGAATGCGAAGGCGGAGGACATTATAAAAGCAGTGACGGAAAGGATTGGAAAAGGGAACATTCTGGCGGTAATACCTAAACAAAACAAGGAGTATGAAGTGACTTTAGAAAATGTGGAAGACATTGATTTGCTGGTGGATGGGATACAGATAAAGGACACAATGTGTGAAGTTAAAAGGCTCCAAAATAGAGACTATGTTGTTTCTTTCATGCACCTGTCTGCTTACATTGAGGATCATGACATTTTTGAAAAATTGGAAGGGTGGGGAGTTACCCCTATTTCGGGCATCAAGAGACGCAAATATCCGGGCACAAACATTGAAGATGGTACGAGGTATGTTAAGTCTCGCTTCCCAAAAGAAGTTGCCTCTCTCCCATATAGCACAAAGCTGGATACAGTGGAGGGGTTTCAGTATTTCAGGGTGATGCACAGCCATCAGATTAAAACCTGCCGGCTGTGTATGAGCCCTGAACATATAATGAAAGATTGCCCAGACTATAAGTGCTTCAAGTGTGAGGAGAGAGGGCATTTCGCGAGAGAGTGTAACGCAGTGAGGTGCCCGGATTGTCAAGAGGTTTTAAATAAATGTGAATGCTGGTTTGGGCAAGAAGTGACTCATGTGAATGGGCAGGTGCATGAACGAGACAACGTAGAGGAGGCTGAAAATGACGCTGAGTCAGAGAGGAGAGAAGAAAGAGAGACAGTAAACAAAAGTAACGAGGGGCGGATGGAGATGGAAAAACCAAGCGATGATAGTATACAACAACATGAACGAGACAACGTAGAGGAGGCTGAAAATGACGCTGAATCAGAGAGGAGAGAAGAAAGAGAGACAGTAAACAAAAGTAACGAGGGGCCGATGGAGATGGAAAAACCAAGCGATGATAGTATACAACAAGCGACAGAGACGTTAGAGAAAAACATTACTGATGGGAACACAGAGAATATGATGGAGAAACAGGACAATGATGGAAAGTTAAATGAGACTCAAAATAAAGAGAATAAAGAAAATTCAGAGCAAACGGGGCAGGATAAAGGATTACTGGAAAACGTGGATTTATCTGAAGAACGGGGAAAAGAGGAATCAAACAGTAAAGGTGAAGAGAAAGAGGAAAGAACAGCGAGCACAAGTAGAAGGCGGCGTAAACTAAAGGCAGAACCAAACTTAGAGGGAATAAGGAAAAGACCGGTAAACAAAGACTCAAGGAAAAACAGATATGAAATGTTAAAAGTCTCAAGTGAAATGGACTAATGAGATGGGGTTTTAAGTATTTTTATGTGTTAATTTTTATGGTTGTTAGTTTTGTTACTTTTAATGCCAGAGGACTTTTAGATTTTAACAAATTTGAAAAAGTGAAGGAAATGTTTAAAAATGTGGATATAATAATTTTACAAGAAACAAACTGGAAAGATGTGCATGTAAATGAATTGAGGAAGAGATGGGATGGGGAAATCTTATATAACAATGACGACAAGAGGTATGTAGAGGAGTGGCTTTTTTAATAAGAAAGAATACGGATGTTGTGTGTAATGTGATTTACAAGGATGAAGCAGGAAAATGTTTAGGGGTAGAAATGAAATGGGAAAATAACAAGGTAATTGTGATAAATGTGCATGCGCCTAATGAAGAGAAAGAAAAGAGGGTTTTTTTTAACTTTTCAAGAAGATTTTTAATGAAATACAATAATGTTATATTAATGGGGGATTTTAATACTGCTTTCAGCAAAATTGATATGGCAGATGGAATGGTTTTTAAAACGAATACAGGGAGAAAGGAGCTGAAAACATTGATGGAAGATTTTAATTTAGTGGATATATGGAGAGAGAGACATGAACAAGAGAGACAGTACTCAAGAAGGCAAATGGTGGGGAATTTTATATGCCAAACTAGAGTTGATTTTATCTTGTGTTCGAGGACTTTAGAAGGGTTTATAGATAAGGTGAAGTACGGGGAGACAAGTTTAAGCGATCACAAGCCATTGTACATGCAATTAGACTGGTGTACAATTAAAAGAGGACCAGGGGTGTGGGTGCTAAACGCAGAGGTGCTAAAAAGGGATTGCTATGTTAGAGAGATTAAAGATTTAATAGAAAAGGAGAAGCAGGACGCTATGTATGTGGAAGATAAAAGATTGTGGTGGGAAAATGTTAAGTTTTTAATCAAGCAGCATACAATACAGTATTGTAGATTGATAGAGAAATGCAAAAGGTGTATATTAAACGAAACAAGAGAAAACTTGGATAAAGAGCTTAAACAGAATGACAAGGATATGGTAAAGATAAAAGAATTGGAGTACAAACTTAAAGATTTAGAAGAGAAAAAATATGAAGGTGCAAGATTAAGAAGTAAAGCTCAATACATGGTGGAGGGGGAGAAATGCACAAAGTTCTTTTTTGACTTAGAAAGAAGGAAAGGGAATAGTGCAATGATAAAACAGGTGATAAACGAAAGTGGAGAAGTAGTAACTGATAATGAAGACATATTAGAGGAGATAAGAAAATACTATGAAAGATTATTTACAACAGAAGGAGGGCAAGATGATAGTGAAGAATGGCTAAAGGTTATCAAAACAAAAGTGGAAAATAAAGATAAAGATATGTGTGATGAGGAGATAAGGGAAGAGGAAATAGAAAGAGCAATAAAAGAGCTCAATAAGAAGAAAAGCCCAGGTATTGACGGTTTGGGGAGTGAGTTTTATTTGGTTTTTAAGGATGTCTTAACTGTGATTTTGAAAGAGGTTTATGATGATGTATTTATGAAGAGGCAAATGAACTTGAGGATGAGCATGGGTTTGATGAAAGTGATATATAAGAAAAAAGGAGATAAAGCAGACCTTAAAATTATAGACCCTTGACAATGTTAAATACAGATCTTAAAATTTTATCCAAGGTTTTAGCTAACAGACTGAAGGAAGTGATGCCGAAAATTATCAAGACTAACCAGGCGTATGGGGTGAAAGGCAGAGATATTTCAGATACTACCTTAAGTATAAGAGACATCATAAGTTATATGAAGGAGGGAAAACAAAAAGGTTACGTCATAAATCTAGACTTTGAAAAAGCGTTTGATAGAGTGGAACATTCTTTTTTAAGGTTTTAAAGAGGTTTGGGTTCGGCGAAAATTTTATTCAGTGGATAAAAATTTTGTATAAAGGGGTGGTGACCAGAATTAAATGTAATGGGTTTTTAACTAAATGTTTTAAACTCACAAGGTCGATACGACAGGGATGTCCACTTTCTGCACTTTTGTACACGCTGGTGGCGGAACCGTTGGGATTAGCCATTAAAAAAGAGGAAAATGCAAGAAGTATAGAACTGGAGGGGGGTGTAAAAGCAGAGAATATTTTTCAATATGCTGATGATACAACCTTAATTTTGAGGGATTTACATAGCGTACAAACAGCGCTGAATGTAGTAAAAGAATTCTGTAAGAAATCGGGAGGGAAAATAAATGAAGACAAAACAGTATATATGAGGTTTGGAGGGGCGCCCGTTTTAACAGATGCTTTTAAGTTTAAAGAAGCAAAAGAGATGAAGATTTTAGGAATTTTAATGGGGGAGGATGATAAGAAAACAAGCAATATTATGTGGGAGGGCATTTTAGGCAATATTGAGAGAACGGTGAACTTGTGGAAGTTGAGAACGTTGTGTTTGAAAGGGAAGGTTTTAATCCTAAATGTTCTGGTGGTTTCAAAGTTGTGGTATTTCTTAAATGTGACTAGTGTCCCAGTATGGGTGGAAAGGAGGTTAAAACAGTGTTTTGTGGAATTCTTGTGGGAAAAGAAGCCACCTAGAATAGCTTATGATACACTCATAGGGGCTGTTGAGAAAGGAGGATTGGGACTGATGGATGTGGTACAGAGAAAGAAAGGTATGAGAGTGAAAATTGTCAAAAAGTTTTTAAATGCTGAATTCCAAACCCCATGGAAAAAGACAATGCTGTACTTCTTAAACAAATGTGGGGATTTTAAACTAGGAGAGAGCATTCTGTGGATGAAAACTAAGAGCTGGATGTGTAATGAGATGCCTGATTTTTACAAAGAACTGTTGTGTGCTTGGGGAGGGTTTTTAAAGTATGTGCAATATGTTCCTAAAGGAAGAGATGACATTTTAAACCAACCATTGTTTTTAAACAAGAACATTGTAGACAATGGGAGAGAGCTGTTTTTTAAAAAGTGGTGGGGTGTGGGCATCAGCAGAGTGAGAGATGTACTATATGAATTTAAAAAGGGATTTTTGCCTGTTCAATATGTAATAGACACAATGGAAGAAGCTAAAGAAGACTATACGAAGCAAGAGATTATGAACAAATATGAGATCGTTAAGAATGCAATACCCCATGATTGGATTGTGAAAAGTGAAAGGATGGAACAGAGTACAAATGTGAAAGATGTGTATGCAATGATTGGGGAAAAGACATGTGTTTTTGAACAATGTACATTGAAAAGTTTTTATGGTGTTTTTAGAGATGAGGTTTTTAAGAAACCTAAAGTTAATGATTATTGGCTCCAGAGATACACGGACTTGACAGAAGAAAACATATGGAGTAACATGAAAGGAAAGCTTGTCGAGACAAAACTGGCAAACTCTGAATACCTCTTCAGGCACAAAGCCATCTTCACGGACACCCTGCTTCACAAGATTGGAAGAGAACAAAGCCCTTTATGTAAAGTATGCAACGAAGAGAATGAAACTTTTCCACACCTGTTTTTAAATTGCAAAAAGCTGGACATTTTTAACATGGAATGCAAAAAACTTTTGGAATGCTTAAAGAGAGATGCTGATGAAAATGAAGAGGGCTGGTACAAAACTGTTTTATTGGGTGAACACAGAAACTGTAAAAACTCTAAAGTGATCAACATTCTTGTTATGCTCATGAAAAGTGCCATATGGGAAAGAAGGGTGGTGGCAAAAAAAGAGAAAACTTTGATGAATGTGGGAGGTATTCTTAAAAGGAAAGTTGAAAACTATCTTAAATGTCTGTACTGCTATTTCAAAGATGAAGATACACTGAATGCTTTTTATAACGTCTTTACTGATGATGTGTGTAAGATTTTTGAAGATCTGAACTGGAAAATGCCTGATGACTACGGTTGAGACAGCATATATTGTAATGTTTTTATGTTGTATTGGTATGTTTATTTATGTATTTATTTGGGCCTACTCTGTTGTGTTATTTTAAGGAAAGATGTATTATAAATAAAATATATAAAAAAAAAAAAAAAAACACGCCCGATCTCGTCTGATCTCGGAAGCTAAGCAGGGTAGGGCCTGGTTAGTACTTGGATGGGAGACCGCCTGGGAATACCAGGTGCTGTAAGCTTTTCATTTTCATCACTAGTAATAGGAACATTCGCACCATAATAATGGACACAATGATGATTTCCATCATCTGTGATTACTGCAGGGTCAGACCACTGCAACACTAAAGTTCTGACTCAATCTTCAAAGGCAACAATAACATCAAAGGAAACATTGACTTGGAAGAAGTTGCCTAGTCATGAAAGCAATTAGACTGATTCCCCATGCAACCACTGCATTGTGACAAATCTGGAAATGCCCGAATCACATCAAAGGAAACATACAGTTGGTAGGTGTTGCCTAGTTATCAAAGCACTAGACCTGTTCCTCATGCAACACTTAAGTTGTGACCCGATCTTCAAAGACACCAGTCACATCAAAGGAAACATTCACTTGAAAGTTATTACCTACTCATTATAAGTGTAGGAACATCCCATTCATCATCATGCAACACCATGGTGACCTCCATCATCTATTGATACTGTTTTTGTGATTACAGCTCTCGCTTACGGCCATACCAGCCTGAACACGCCCGATCTCGTCTGATCTCGGAAGCTAAGCAGGATAGGGCCTGGTTAGTACTTGGATGGGAGACCGCCTGGGAATACCAGGTGCTGTAAGCTTTTCATTTTCATCACTAGTAATAGGAACATTCGCACCATAATGAAGGAAACATTCACTTGAAAGTTATTACCTACTCATTATAAGTGTAGGAACATCCCATTCATCATCATGCAACACCATGGTGACCTCCATCATCTATTGATACTGTTTTTGTGATTACAGCTCTCGCTTACGGCCATACCAGCCTGAACACGCCCGATCTCGTCTGATCTCGGAAGCTAAGCAGGGTAGGGCCTGGTTAGTACTTGGATGGGAGACCGCCTGGGAATACCAGGTGCTGTAAGCTTTTCATTTTCATCACTAGTAATAGGAACATTCGCACCATAATAATGGACACAATGATGATTTCCATCATCTGTGATTACTGCAGGGTCAGACCACTGCAACACTAAAGTTGTGACTCAATCTTCAAAGGCAACAATAACATCAAAGGAAACATTGACTTGGAAGAAGTTGCCTAGTCATGAAAGCAATTAGACTGATTCCCCATGCAACCACTGCATTGTGACAAATCTGGAAATGCCCGAATCACATCAAAGGAAACATACAGTTGGTAGATGTTGCCTAGTTATCAAAGCACTAGACCTGTTCCTCATGGCAACACTGAAGTTGTGACCCGATCTTCAAAGACACCAGTCACATCAAAGGAAACATTCACTTCAAAGTTATTACCTACTCATTATAAGTGTAGGAACATCCGATTCATCATCATGCAACACCATGGTGACCTCCATCATCTATTGATACTGTTTTTGTGATTACAGCTCTCGCTTACGGCCATACCAGCCTGAACACGCCCGATCTCGTCTGATCTCGGAAGCTAAGCAGGGTAGGGCCTGGTTAGTACTTGGATGGGAGACCGCCTGGGAATACCAGGTGCTGTAAGCTTTTCATTTTCATCACTAGTAATAGGAACATTCGCACCATAATAATGGACACAATGATGATTTCCATCATCTGTGATTACTGCAGGGTCAGACCACTGCAACACTAAAGTTCTGACTCAATCTTCAAAGGCAACAATAACATCAAAGGAAACATTGACTTGGAAGAAGTTGCCTAGTCATGAAAGCAATTAGACTGATTCCCCATGCAACCACTGCATTGTGACAAATCTGGAAATGCCCGAATCACATCAAAGGAAACATACAGTTGGTAGATGTTACCTAGTTATCAAAGCACTAGACCTGTTCCTCATGCAACACTGAAGTTGTGACCCGATCTTCAAAGACACCAGTCACATCAAAGGAAACATTCACTTGAAAGTTATTACCTACTCATTATAAGTGTAGGAACATCCGATTCATCATCATGCAACACCATGGTGACCTCCATCATCTATTGATACTGTTTTTGTGATTACAGCTCTCGCTTACGGCCATACCAGCCTGAACACGCCCGATCTCGTCTGATCTCGGAAGCTAAGCAGGGTAGGGCCTGGTTAGTACTTGGATGGGAGACCGCCTGGGAATACCAGGTGCTGTAAGCTTTTCATTTTCATCACTAGTAATAGGAACATTCGCACCATAATAATGGACACAATGATGATTTCCATCATCTGTGATTACTGCAGGGTCAGACCACTGCAACACTAAAGTTGTGACTCAATCTTCAAAGGCAACAATGGCATCAAAGGAGTCACTCTTCAAAGGCAACAATAACATCAAAGGAAACATTGACTTGGAAGAAGTTGCCTAGTCATGAAAGCAATTAGACTGATTCCCCATGCAACCACTGCATTGTGACAAATCTGGAAATGCCCGAATCACATCAAAGGAAACATACAGTTGGTAGATGTTGCCTAGTTATCAAAGCACTAGACCTGTTCCTCATGCAACACTGAAGTTGTGACCCGATCTTCAAAGACACCAGTCACATCAAAGGAAACATTCACTTGAAAGTTATTACCTACTCATTATAAGTGTAGGAACATCCCATTCATCATCATGCAACACCATGGTGACCTCCATCATCTATTGATACTGTTTTTGTGATTACAGCTCTCGCTTACGGCCATACCAGCCTGAACACGCCCGATCTCGTCTGATCTCGGAAGCTAAGCAGGGTAGGGCCTGGTTAGTACTTGGATGGGAGACCGCCTGGGAATACCAGGTGCTGTAAGCTTTTCATTTTCATCACTAGTAATAGGAACATTCGCACCATAATAATGGACACAATGATGATTTCCATCATCTGTGATTACTGCAGGGTCAGACCACTGCAACACTAAAGTTGTGACTCAATCTTCAAAGGCAACAATGGCATCAAAGGAGTCACTCTTCAAAGGCAACAATAACATCAAAGGAAACATTGACTTGGAAGAAGTTGCCTAGTCATGAAAGCAATTAGACTGATTCCCCATGCAACCACTGCATTGTGACAAATCTGGAAATGCCCGAATCACATCAAAGGAAACATACAGTTGGTAGATGTTGCCTAGTTATCAAAGCACTAGACCTGTTCCTCATGGCAACACTGAAGTTGTGACCCGATCTTCAAAGACACCAGTCACATCAAAGGAAACATTCACTTGAAAGTTATTACCTACTCATTATAAGTGTAGGAACATCCCATTCATCATCATGCAACACCATGGTGACCTCCATCATCTATTGATACTGTTTTTGTGATTACAGCTCTCGCTTACGGCCATACCAGCCTGAACACGCCCGATCTCGTCTGATCTCGGAAGCTAAGCAGGGTAGGGCCTGGTTAGTACTTGGATGGGAGACCGCCTGGGAATACCAGGTGCTGTAAGCTTTTCATTTTCATCACTAGTAATAGGAACATTCGCACCATAATAATGGACACAATGATGATTTCCATCATCTGTGATTACTGCAGGGTCAGACCACTGCAACACTAAAGTTCTGACTCAATCTTCAAAGGCAACAATAACATCAAAGGAAACATTGACTTGGAAGAAGTTGCCTAGTCATGAAAGCAATTAGACTGATTCCCCATGCAACCACTGCATTGTGACAAATCTGGAAATGCCCGAATCACATCAAAGGAAACATACAGTTGGTAGATGTTACCTAGTTATCAAAGCACTAGACCTGTTCCTCATGCAACACTGAAGTTGTGACCCGATCTTCAAAGACACCAGTCACATCAAAGGAAACATTCACTTGAAAGTTATTACCTACTCATTATAAGTGTAGGAACATCCGATTCATCATCATGCAACACCATGGTGACCTCCATCATCTATTGATACTGTTTTTGTGATTACAGCTCTCGCTTACGGCCATACCAGCCTGAACACGCCCGATCTCGTCTGATCTCGGAAGCTAAGCAGGGTAGGGCCTGGTTAGTACTTGGATGGGAGACCGCCTGGGAATACCAGGTGCTGTAAGCTTTTCATTTTCATCACTAGTAATAGGAACATTCGCACCATAATAATGGACACAATGATGATTTCCATCATCTGTGATTACTGCAGGGTCAGACCACTGCAACACTAAAGTTGTGACTCAATCTTCAAAGGCAACAATGGCATCAAAGGAGTCACTCTTCAAAGGCAACAATAACATCAAAGGAAACATTGACTTGGAAGAAGTTGCCTAGTCATGAAAGCAATTAGACTGATTCCCCATGCAACCACTGCATTGTGACAAATCTGGAAATGCCCGAATCACATCAAAGGAAACATACAGTTGGTAGATGTTGCCTAGTTATCAAAGCACTAGACCTGTTCCTCATGCAACACTGAAGTTGTGACCCGATCTTCAAAGACACCAGTCACATCAAAGGAAACATTCACTTGAAAGTTATTACCTACTCATTATAAGTGTAGGAACATCCATTCATCATCATGCAACACCATGGTGACCTCCATCATCTATTGATACTGTTTTTGTGATTACAGCTCTCGCTTACGGCCATACCAGCCTGAACACGCCCGATCTCGTCTGATCTCGGAAGCTAAGCAGGGTAGGGCCTGGTTAGTACTTGGATGGGAGACCGCCTGGGAATACCAGGTGCTGTAAGCTTTTCATTTTCATCACTAGTAATAGGAACATTCGCACCATAATAATGGACACAATGATGATTTCCATCATCTGTGATTACTGCAGGGTCAGACCACTGCAACACTAAAGTTGTGACTCAATCTTCAAAGGCAACAATGGCATCAAAGGAGTCACTCTTCAAAGGCAACAATAACATCAAAGGAAACATTGACTTGGAAGAAGTTGCCTAGTCATGAAAGCAATTAGACTGATTCCCCATGCAACCACTGCATTGTGACAAATCTGGAAATGCCCGAATCACATCAAAGGAAACATACAGTTGGTAGATGTTGCCTAGTTATCAAAGCACTAGACCTGTTCCTCATGGCAACACTGAAGTTGTGACCCGATCTTCAAAGACACCAGTCACATCAAAGGAAACATTCACTTGAAAGTTATTACCTACTCATTATAAGTGTAGGAACATCCCATTCATCATCATGCAACACCATGGTGACCTCCATCATCTATTGATACTGTTTTTGTGATTACAGCTCTCGCTTACGGCCATACCAGCCTGAACACGCCCGATCTCGTCTGATCTCGGAAGCTAAGCAGGGTAGGGCCTGGTTAGTACTTGGATGGGAGACCGCCTGGGAATACCAGGTGCTGTAAGCTTTTCATTTTCATCACTAGTAATAGGAACATTCGCACCATAATGAAGGAAACATTCACTTGAAAGTTATTACCTACTCATTATAAGTGTAGGAACATCCCATTCATCATCATGCAACACCATGGTGACCTCCATCATCTATTGATACTGTTTTTGTGATTACAGCTCTCGCTTACGGCCATACCAGCCTGAACACGCCCGATCTCGTCTGATCTCGGAAGCTAAGCAGGGTAGGGCCTGGTTAGTACTTGGATGGGAGACCGCCTGGGAATACCAGGTGCTGTAAGCTTTTCATTTTCATCACTAGTAATAGGAACATTCGCACCATAATGAAGGAAACATTCACTTGAAAGTTATTACCTACTCATTATAAGTGTAGGAACATCCCATTCATCATCATGCAACACCATGGTGACCTCCATCATCTATTGATACTGTTTTTGTGATTACTGCTCTCGCTTACGGCCATACCAGCCTGAACACGCCCGATCTCGTCTGATCTCGGAAGCTAAGCAGGGTAGGGCCTGGTTAGTACTTGGATGGGAGACCGCCTGGGAATACCAGGTGCTGTAAGCTTTTCATTTTCATCACTAGTAATAGGAACATTCGCACCATAATAATGGACACAATGATGATTTCCATCATCTGTGATTACTGCAGGGTCAGACCACTGCAACACTAAAGTTGTGACTCAATCTTCAAAGGCAACAATGGCATCAAAGGAGTCACTCTTCAAAGGCAACAATAACATCAAAGGAAACATTGACTTGGAAGAAGTTGCCTAGTCATGAAAGCAATTAGACTGATTCCCCATGCAACCACTGCATTGTGACAAATCTGGAAATGCCCGAATCACATCAAAGGAAACATACAGTTGGTAGATGTTGCCTAGTTATCAAAGCACTAGACCTGTTCCTCATGCAACACTGAAGTTGTGACCGATCTTCAAAGACACCAGTCACATCAAAGGAAACATTCACTTGAAAGTTATTACCTACTCATTATAAGTGTAGGAACATCCAATTCATCATCATGCAACACCATGGTGACCTCCATCATCTATTGATACTGTTTTTGTGATTACAGCTCTCGCTTACGGCCATACCAGCTTAACACGCCCGATCTCGTCTGATCTCGGAAGCTAAGCAGGGTAGGGCCTGGTTAGTACTTGGATGGGGGACCGCCTGGGAATACCAGGTGCTGTAAGCTTTTCATTTTCATCACTAGTAATAGGAACATTCGCACCATAATGAAGGAAAACATTCACTTGAAAGTTATTACCTACTCATTATAAGTGTAGGAACATCCCATTCATCATGCAACCACCATGGTGACCTCCATCATCTATTGATACTGTTTTTGTGATTACAGCTCTCGCTTACGGCCATACCAGCCTGAACACGCCCGATCTCGTCTGATCTCGGAAGCTAAGCGGGTCTAGGGCCTGGTTAGTACTTGGATGGAGACCGCCTGGGAATACCAGGTGCTGTAAGCTTTTCATTTTCATCACTAGTAATAGGAACATTCGCACCATAATAATGGACACAATGATGATTTCCTCATCTGTGATTTCTGCAGGGTCGACCACTGCACACTAAGTTGTGACTCAATCTTCAAAGGCAACAATGGCATCAAGGAGTCACTCTTCAAAGGCAACAATAACATCAAAGGAAACATTGACTTGGAAGAAGTTGCCTAGTCATGAAAGCAATTAGACTGATTCCCC
>SRSE01000481.1:0-132755 GCA_005024645.1 Planiliza haematocheilus
TAATCACACTGACAGACTGTGGACAGTATGGAAGCCTAAATGTAACTCCATTTTCCCTCCTTCATCTACAAGATGAAAGCAGAACAGAGATTGTCATTAAGAGTCTGCATCTATGAGAGAGACTGAAGAGAGTCATTGTGTTATGTCAAACACAGTAAGATGAGATGAGCTGAATCACAGATGTTCATCAGATGATCACCTCACTCTGTTTCATACTCATTCAGTCTGGATCTAGAATGTAAATGATCTGATTTTATAACAGATTTTATGTTTTCTAATCACAGACTTACTGGATGTGGACTCTCAGAGACTCAGTGTAAAGTTGTGGCCTCAGCTCTGAAGTCCAACCCTTCCTATCTGACAGAGCTGGACCTGACTGGAAATGTCCTGAAGGATTCATTAGTGAAGCATCTATCTGCTGGACTGGAGAGTCCAAACTGTAGACTGGAGACTCTGAGGTCATTACACTGACTCAAGTTTTCTTTATTTATTCAATTCAGATAATTGACAGATATGTCAAATGTCCTTTAGCTGATAAATGTACAATATTACCATGAGCACAAATATGAAGAAGTTTCTTCTTTTTCTCACATTTTAAGTTTTTCCAAATGGCTGAACAATCGTTTTTCTTTGTGGCTCCAAATAGAAGTGAAAGACTTGAGCAGGGTTTATTTAAAGGTGACAGAAGTGGAGTCATGACGGGGAGATGATGTGAGCCTCCACAGGTTCACGTTGTGCTCCATCAGTCAGTGAAGATGAAGTCAGTACTGATGAGGCTGTAGAGTGTGTGAGGATGTGAATGAGGCTGTTGAAGATCTGATGATAGCAGATAAAAACAGGCTGCTGAGAGTCTGAGAGAGAGACAGGTCAGAGAAAGAAGAGAAAGACATGAATGGAAAACTAGATGAAGGTGAAGTTAGGAACTGTGATGATGTTGATGAGATCAGAAGCTGACATGGCTGCTACAGAGACAAGCCACACAGCTGCTGTGGTGAGGTGTGTGTTAAAGCAGAGTCCTAAACAGCAGCCTAACACGGGCCCAAACATCCCAACAAAGCAGGATTCAGGCTCAGTGTGGTGATTTAGAACAGAAGCTGGAGAAGAGACAGGACCCTGAACAAATCACACTCTGTTTCAGAATCATCAACTATTTTATCTCTCAGAGGTTAAACATGGAGTGTATGAAGAGATCTCTGATCAGTAAAGTTTGAACTGCAGCACAAACTCCCAGATCTTCTGCTTCTGCTGCTCATTTGAACCTGACAAAAGGTTCAGCTCATTTCCAGAGTCGAGGGTCTCTGACTACAAAGGCTCAGTCTCCTCTGGTTTTTAGCCTCCACCCAGGAATTAGTAGCAGAGCTCTACTGGAGGAGGGTTAACATGTCAGAGATACAATCAGGGACCAACATCATACCAGACTGAAAGTCATCATTGAAACTTTAACATCTGTTCTAAAATACACAGAGAAGCAGTGAAGGGATGCTACAACTGGTGTTACATGTTAGTGGATTTAGTCAGTAAGTGATGACGTCTGTAGAAGACATGATGAAGATCCACGATAACAGAAGGACAAAGTCAGTCAAACATGTCTGAGTAGATTTAATCTACATCTTTTATTCTTTATTCAGAATGGAGACCTGCAGTTTGACAAAGATCAGCTGTGATTTTCTGGGACCAGCTCTGAAGTCCAACCCCTCCCATCTGAAACATCTGGACCTGAGTAACAATGGTCTGAAGGATTCAGGAGTGAAGCAGCTGTGTGGTTTTCTGGAGAGTCCAGACTGTAGACTGGAGACTCTGAGGTCAGTACACTGACTCAAGTTTTATTTATTCAATTCAGTTCACTGTCTGTTATTTTTGTAGATCTGATATGTTTAATCAACAACTAAATGTAATTTGTTTTCATAAAAAACAAATGATTGTTCTTTAAACTCAAGACGTTTGGGGTGTGTTTAGTCTCACACTGTCACATATTAGTGTCTGTAGAAGACATGATGAAGATCCACAATAACAGAAGGTCAAAGTCAGTCAAACATGTCTGATTAGATTTCATCTGCATCTGTTACACTTTATTCAGATTGATCAACTGCAATTTGTCAGAGACCAGGTGTGATTCTCTGGTCTTAGCTCTGAAGTCCAACCCCTCCCATCTGAAACATCTGGACCTAAGTGAAAACAACCTGAAGGATTCAAGAGTGAAGCAGCTGTGTGATTTTCTGGAGAGTCCAGAATGTAGACTGGAGACTCTGAGGTCAGGTCACTGTGTGTTACTTTTGTAGATCTCATATGTTCAGATGTGAGAAGCAGTTGGTGATTAAACATATGAGATCTCAATTCAATTTGAATTGAATTGAGATCTGATATGTTTAATCACCAACTGATTCTCAATCTAATTCATGTTCATCCAGAACTTTCCTCCATAAATATGTAAATTTCCTTTAGTTCAAGACGAGTGTTTGTATCAGAAACTGTAGAAAATCTACATCTTTTATTCTTTATTCAGATTGGAGAGATGCTGTTTGTCAGAGATCAGCTGTGATTCTCTGGTCTCAGCTCTGAAGTCCAACTCCTGCCATCTGAAACATCTGGACCTGAGAAGAAACTATCTGAAGGATTCAGATGTGAAGCAGCTTCTTGATCTTGTGGAGAGTCCAGACTATAAACTGGAGACTCTGGAGTGAGTAGAAGGTTCCAGTCAGTCCATGCTGCTTTCATCAGTATTGTCATAAACACAGTTAGTATCAAAGATCCAGTGTTTCCTGTAAACCTGCAGCTTCTCAGTGAAGCTGCGAGAGGAGAATGGAGACAGGCTTCAGGATTGGACAGAAAGACAGAGAGAGAGACAACAGTCAGCCAATCAGATGAGCCAGAAGCTTGTTGTGATCATGAGTTTGAGTTGATGTGAAGACGACTGTTGTTGTTGTGTTGATGTGTCCAGGAAATAAAGCTGGATTCCAGCTGACAGCCTTCCAAGATGTATAGAGACAGTGGTGGTCATTGATCAAATGTGATGAACAACTGATCACAGCTCTGAGATCAGTCTGACTGAAGCCTGCACATCACAGAAGCAGCATTACATTTAGTAACCATGTGCTCTTTCTACAGAGCAGAACCTCTGCTGAGGTCCACTCATCACATTTGTATATATTTGCTCCAGTGCTGCTCTGAACAGGACTGAAGTCCCTGCTGCTCTTTATACTGGATGAGCTGCATCACTGACTGACAGCTGATGAAGGGAGACTCTGGAAACACTCATTTATCTCCTCTCTGCTTTATTCTTCTCTCTACAGATGGAGGTGATGATCTTTGTGAAGAGGACGTGTGTGAGCTGAGAGAGGATGAGCTGTGTCCTGACGATCCAGAGGATGAAGCAGCAGCAGCAGCAGCAGCAGCAGCAGCAGCTTGTGTGTAGAGAGACTCTGACTGCAGATAAATGCTGCAGAATAAACCACATGTTCAGCAGAAACATGAGCTAAAACACACACATTCTACTCACAGTGATGCAGCCAGTGTTCAGTTTCACTCACTCAGCATATAGATGTGTTTCTGTTTCTGCTCTTTGCTTTATGGACTCCACTGAGTCAACATTGGAATTTAAACCTTTCTGGACTTTTCTCTGATATTTCCTGACACTGTTGGAGCTTCTGTTCAGTTCCAGTGGATGTGTGTATATGCTGGATGCTGGAATAGAATCATGAGAACATCTGAGCTAACTCTGGATCTCATCCTGTTTTAAAAGGTTAGCCGCTATAATGGATAATGATGAATGCATTCAGGTAGGAATTGAGAACTATAAGATATGAACACTGGACAGGTTGATGAGGACAGGACCTCAGATTAGTTTGAATGGAGACAGCTGGACAGTCCAGTGTGTGGTTAGGTCACCACCTGTAATAACAGTGGGACACTCCAGATTCTATGGTTCATTCAGTTGAATTTAAACCACAGACTCTGAATTGTCCTAATGTTTTACAGACATAAACAGAGTCAAACTAATCCCAGACTGTCCTGCTTTTATTACGTACAGTGAACTAACTATTGATGGTGGAACTTCTGCACATATTCTAGATATTGAACTGACCTCTGACACTGGACTCTCCTACTCTTATCACTGACAGTGAACTAACCACAGACTGGTAACATCAAACAGCTGCTGATATTTCAAGCTCTCCAAGCAGACAATTGGCCAGGATGTGTGTATTTGCTGGAAATATTTAGAGGTCCCTGAAGTATCCATTAAATAATAACTCCTGAACTTGTGGATCTATGATAGAGAGATGTTGATGAGGTCGGGTGCAGTTCCTCTAGAGGCCACTAGACGGTGCTGTTTATCATCCACTCTGAGAATCTCTTCATCTCTTTCCACAAATAAAGTCAGTTCAGTTTGAACAAGATCGTCAGTTCCACTCTCCTAATATAACAGGAACTGGATTGTTCTAAATAGTTGAGTTTGTTGACATCAGTGTGGAGCTGTGCTCAAACACACCTGCATTAAAATGGTTCAGGAGAGAAACCAGACTGCAGTTCTCTCCATCACCACCAGAGGTCTCTAAACAGCAGCAACAAGCAGACAAACACACACCGAAGAGATGCGTTCAGGGGATGTTTGAACAAATTGTAAACATAAATCAAATCTGTCAGGCTCAGATATGAAGATTTATTTTGAAGATCCAAAACGTGTTGAAACTGATTATATTTATTACTATTATGATTATTGTATTATAACCGTACTGAGTAATAAATAGAGAATGAATATGTATTTGTTTAGTGAAAACTCATTAAACGTGTTTAAATAACATTCATTGAAGGTTAAAATACTTTGACGGAAAGGTTCAAAATGTAATAAATACATTTCAAATGTTGTTGTTTTTTAAAGACACAGAAGTGTATCATTAAATATTTCGTTTCGCTAGCTTCTGAGCGTCATTAGCATTCGCTAGCTAAGTAATGGAGCATTAGCCGCTGCGTAGCTAAAGCAGCTAACTCTGTGGCTGTTTCTAAACGGGACCGTGAGGATTTATCTGGATCACTGCCGGTGAGACAAGTTGTCGGTCAGACGTCGTCGCGGGTCGCCTGTGGAGAATCCATCTTTCTTTCACCTGTCCGCTTCCATATTGGGCCATTACCTTCAGCCTCACCCTTTCATCAGAGTTGAACTGCAGGTGGACTGTTCTGTGGATTAAAAACTGTGGATTTCCTCACACTCAAGCGTCGTAACTCATGCCAGCAATTTCATTTTAACTTAAAGGAAACTCCTGGAAATTTAGAAGGTATTTTATTTCAATTTAAAGGGGAAATCTTGGGTTAATTTTGACAGTGAACCAGATTCTTTGGTACCTTGATTGTTCTGATTACAAAGGAGGATAACAAATAATTGAAGAGTTTTTCATAAAAGTATATTAGTTTCTGTTTGTCTGCATTTAAGTTTAAGAAAATAATTGATGACTGTTTTTTAAACAGAATCTGGTGTAGTATTCTTCCCTGTTAATTTATTATTAAAATTATTTAGGTTTTTTAAGGAATATTAAAGCCATGCAGCATGCAAATCAGATGAGAGTCACACATCATTTCAAAGGGTTTATGTCAGTTGTATTTCTTTATGAACTCAGGGCCCTTTGTCTGACTTAATCAGGAGAAGTGGGCTACAGCTGTAAAGACTCTAAAAGAAACTAATCTCTAGATAGATAGATAGATAGATAGATAGATAGATAGATAGATAGACAACTTTATTGATCTTTTTGGGAGGTCCCCGCAGGGAAATTGACATCTCCATCGCATACAGCATTGTCAGACATACATGTACACGAACTATAGTCCCAAATACCAAAACATCCAGAAAAGAATAATAATAATAATAAAATAAGCTAAAATAAATATTGTGACTGTACTGTACATACATGATTATTGCACAAAAACAAGGATACCAGATGCATAGTGTTATTGCACTCATGTTGTAGATTAATTAAGAAAAAAGTCATTTAGCCCCTTTCCTTTTTGTCATCCTCCCAAGTGAGTGGTGGTTGTACAGTTTGAATTCCTCTCTGTCTCAAGAGGAATAATCATAAGGAAACTAAATGAAACCTGTTTTAGTTATTAACAGCTTTTTGAATTCTTTTAATTTGAAAATATTTCAGTAGCAGACAATAAAGACACATTTGCTGTAAAGACACTTCCTACCAGAGAAGAGTTTGGTTGGTGAGTTCAGCTTGAAACAGACTGAATCCAGCATCGTCACAGACTCCACAGGATGTTAGTGAACACATCACAGTGGTCTTAAGGGTGGAGGTTTCCTGCTGTCTCTTCAAATACTACATAAAACATTTCGGCTTGTATATGAAGTCAGACTTGTTACTAAAGGTTTAAAATGTGCGGTGTGAGCGCCCCCTGCAGGAAGGATCACAATCAACTCTTAACTCAACCACAACCTTTAAATACATGAATTCAACAATAAAATTAATCTCTGGGCAGAAAGTTTGACACTTTTACATACATTTTGCATACTTTGCATGAAATTATTATATTTAAGTGAGCTGTACTTGTTTTTGAAGCTGTACGAACTTAATGTATTTCAGTACAGTTAAATTCAAATCAAGTTGTTACAACTCAAATACTTTGAGCTTAACTTAACATTAACTTAATATATTCTGCCAGAATAAGCAGACATCACTTGAAATTTGTAATATACTTCACTTGAGTTATCTTTGTGTACTAAACACAATTAAGTTTGTTTACTTACTTTCCCAAAGTAATCGGGTTAATAAATGTAACTCTTTAAGAGTTTTTTTCAGATCCAGTTATAAAATAAAAGTCACATGTTTCAACATTATTCATGTTTATTGGTCTGAAAAAAATAAAACTATTGACATGATTTTAATGTGAAGATAAAGTGACAACACATGAACTAAAGAGAAACTGGTCCTGTTCAAGCCAACAGAGATAAAGAAATCAGGCTGTGAGCAAGACACGCACAGGATATCTTGATTTCCTGTAGCAGTGAAAGTGAAAGTGTTCAGTTTGTTCAGACTCCATTTGAGACGACAGAGCAGAGGGAGGAAAACTGAAGCTGAAGCAGAGTAAGTGTTTACATTCTTCTTCTTCTTCATGTGGACTGTAGAGGGAAGAAGAGTCAGAACTCAACACTTTGATTCAACCATTTACACAAACTTGTGATGGATCACTTGGAGTTCTGCTGCTTTTATTAAACTGCGTTGTTTGTGTTTCACTTCCTGTTCTCAGAGTCTCTGAACAGACTAATCCAGTGTTTCCTACTGTCTTAATAAAAGCCTCTAATTATGATGCTGTCCCGACTATTAAAACTATTTCTACAGTAGATGAAACGTCTGCACATAAACTCAGACGTGTTGTGTCTTTAAATGATGGTAATAACGTGGATATTGGCTTTAGTGACAAACAGCAGCAGCCTGTGCAGCACGTTACGTCTGGAGTCGTTTCCTCCAGGTTTTCACCAACTCTCTTTAAATAATTGTAAATCTCCATGGTCTAAAAGATCAAGAGCACAAACATCAGCTTTTAAAAAGTGGAGGTAACTTTTATTTTTACTAGTGAACAACACAAATAGCTTCACATGCTACGTGAATGTTTCTGAGCCGTTTTCTCCATCAGGTTAAATTCAGTTGGTTATGAGACCATGGTGGAGTAAATTAGACCCTGACAGGCCACCATAGTATTAACATTGTATGGGAAACCCTGTGTCTGTTCTAGGCCCATCATCCACTTCCATTGTTGTAATATTTAGATGCATTAGGTCAGAGGTCACAGGTAAAATACCTTCCATCAAAGGAATACATTAGACTCAGATTCATTTAGATTGATCTGAATTATCTTCATGCTTTTAGACATTTCTTAAATGTGACGTCTTACATTTCATCAGGATGGTTTATAAAAGGTTTTAAAAGTCAGCAGGTGAAATCAGGTTTCTCTGAGTCCTCCTTGTATCCTGGTAACCAGGTTTCTGGTTAAATGAAGAAATCAGCTGACTGGAGAAGACTGACTGTAACTGAAGTTGATGTAAACTCACTGAGTGTTACTGGTTTACCTCTCAGACTGACTGAAGTCCAGAAGATGGAGGAAGAGGAGGACAGAGCAGAGTCTCCAGTATCCAGCTGTCTGTCTCTGAAGAGTGACAGGTCCAAACCTGAACCTCTAAACTTCAGTGAAGAACCTGGACCCTCAGACACAAAGTAAGAGACTGTTTCTACTGTAAACTGACCTGATGGAAGATGATGATTTTAGGATGAAGCAGAAATGTTCTGCTGAAAGATTTCTAGTCATGATGCAGATGTTTTAGTGCAGGTAGGTAAGATCCTAGTCTGGGTTTTAGAACCAGGAAGTACTGATGGTATTTGTGTAGTAAAACACCTGAGAACCTCCATTTCAGAATGTCCACTCATCAATATTCAGATAGATTTGTCCTCATGTTGAAGTCTGTGAAGATTTTCAATCTGCAAATGATTTTAGTGATGAAGAAATGTGTTGACAGAGAGAGGAAGAGGAGTCCTGTTTCTGTGGAGGAGCAGCTGTCCTGCTGTGCTTTGTGTCAGGACGTCCTGAAGGATCCAGTCTCTAGCAGCTGTGGACACTGGTTCTGCAGACAGTGCATCACCTCATACTGGGACCAGTCTGCTTCATCAGGAGACTCCTCCTGTCCCCAGTGTGGACCAAGATCCAGAAGAAGACCTGGACTGCAGACAGCCAGTCAGAGCAGCACTGTACAAAGTAAGACTGTCCATCTGTCTGCTGATGGACTCTTTTCTGGAAACCTGTTGATTTAATCCAGACACATTGTTGTGTTCTACAGCATGGGGATTTAAGATCATTCTAAATCTCATTGTAAATGAACTCCCAGTCAAATGTCACTGCATTGTTTCTGCTCCAGAGTAATAACAGCAGGACAGAGAGGAGTGAATGCTGTGTATTACAGACAGTCACACTGACTAACAGCCAGACAGCAGCCTGAGACACAACAAGAGACACAGACTCTGAACAACAGCCCACATTAGCTTTCCTGCTAACGTCTCCTTCTTCTCTAACCTACACACATCTTGTCCTGCAGATCCACTTGTTGAACAAGAACCAAACAAACATCCACTGAGGAAAACTGTTCTGCTAACATCAGTTTGTAGCAGTAGATAGTGAAGCAGCTGATGAGTAGCAGCACTTTGAACAGCTTCAAAACTTCACATATATTGATAGAATATTTCATTAGTTTAGATTCCTCTACTTTCATTTATTCTCTTTTGTTTTCCTGCACTTCACATATCAGCTTTATTTACTCTTCACTGATTTCTTTCCTCATAACTGAGCTTTGTTAATTACTGCTGAAGCAAATGAAACTCCTGCTGAGAGCAGCCAGTGGGAGGCTTTTATTGTGAAAGAGCCAGAGGAAATGCAGTGTATTTGTCATCTGATTATCAGTGTTTGGTTGGTGGTGCTATTAAAACCAAGAGATGAACATATTGTGCATCATTTTATTGGTAGCTCAGTCTTAAATATTACAACAAGGAAGGAACAAAAACAGTGAGCTGTTAGATGAAGAGCTGCAGACAAGCTGCTGAAGCTCAACCTGCTGCCTCTGCTGTCAATCAAACACTAGCACAAGAAAAAAGAGCATTTCTAATGTTTCCTCCAAAAATGTTTCATTGTGAGAAGAAAAAACTTTTTACAACACATTTAAAGTCAGTTTTCTGTTCTTTGTGACTTCAAACAGGGATGAGTGTTTTCTTTCTGTCTCACGTTTGTTCTTCTTTCCAGCTGATGTTGGTCTGCAGGAGGTTTTAGATGAACATAAGATCAGTCTGAGGAGGAGATGTGAACGTGTGACTGAAGGAAGTGATGTAACAGGAAGTGGAACCCTCCTCAACACGATCTACACTGAGCTCTACATCACAGAGGGACAGAGTGAAGAGGTTAATACCCAACATGAGGTGAAGCAGCTTGAGACAGCTTCCAAGATGAAGGCCCTCCATGACACTCCAATCAAGTGCCACCACATCTTTAAAGCCTTACCTGACCAACAGAGACACATCAGAGTGGTTCTGACCAACGGCGTCGCTGGTGTTGGAAAAACCTTCTCAGTGCAGAAGTTCACTCTGGACTGGGCAGAGGGTTTGGAAAACCAAGATGTCAGTGTGGTGATTGTGCTTTCATTCAGGGAGCTGAACTTGATCAAAGATGAGCAGTACAGTCTTCTCAGGCTGCTCCATGTTTTCCATCCAACATTACAGAAGGTCACAGCAGAGGAGCTGGCTGTCTGTAAACTTTTGTTCATCTTTGACGGCCTGGATGAAAGCAGACTTTCATTGGACTTCAACAACAGTGAGGTTGTGTCTGATGTCACACAGAAGGCATCAGTCAACATGCTGCTGACAAACCTCATCAAGGGGAAACTGCTTCCCTCGGCTCTGGTCTGGATCACTTCCCGACCTGCAGCAGCCAATCAGATCCCTCCTACATGTGTTGACAGGCTAACAGAAGTACGAGGCTTCACTGACGCCCAGAAGGAGGAGTACTTCAGGAGGAGGTTCAGTGATGAAGAGCTGTCCAGCAGAATCATCTCCCACATCAAGACATCCAGGAGCCTCCACATCCTGTGTGGAGTCCCAGTCTTCTGCTTGATCACTGCTACAGTTCTGGAGCACATGTTGACTACAGAGCAGAGAGGAGAGCTGCCCAAGACCCTGACTGACATGTACTCACACTTTGTGATGGTTCAGACAAAGAGGAAGAAGAACAAGTACCATGAGGGACATGAGACCAGTCCACAGGAGCTGATGGAGGCTGACAGGGAAGTTCTTCTGAAGCTGGGGAGGCTGGCGTTTGAACATCTGGAGAAAGGAAACATCATGTTCTACCAAGAAGACCTAGAGCTCTGTGGTCTTGATGTGACAGAGGCCTCAGTGTACTCAGGAGTTTGTACAGAGATCTTCAAAAGAGAGAGTGTGATCTTCCAGAAATCAGTCTACTGCTTTGTTCATCTGAGCGTTCAGGAGTTTCTGGCTGCAGTCTACATGTTCCACTGTTACACCAACAAGAAAACAGAGGTGCTGAAGGACTTCCTGAGGAAAGAGCACCAGGTCTCCATTAAGCCTCTGGATGACTTCTTGTATGGAGCCATGAAGAAATCCCTGCTTACTAGAAATGGTCACCTGGACCTGTTTGTTCGCTTCCTTCATGGCCTCTCTCTGGAGTCCAACCAGAGACTCTTAGGAGGTCTGCTGGGTCAGACAGAGAACAGTCCAGAAATCATCCAGAGAGCCACCAACAAGCTGAAGAAGATGAACACTAATAAAATCTCTCCTGACAGAAGCATCAACATCTTCCACTGTCTGATGGAGATGAACGACCTCTCAGTTCATCAGGAGATCCAAGAGTTCCTGAAGTCAGAGAACAGATCAAAGAAGAAACTCTCTGAGATCCACTGCTCAGCTCTGGCCTACATGCTGCAGATGTCACAGGAGGTTCTGGAGGAGTTGGACCTGAAGAAGTACAACACATCAAAGGAGGGACGACGGAGACTGATCCCAGCTGTGAGGAACTGCAGAAAGGCTCGGTGAGTCCTGATGTGATCATTAACAGAATCAATCAGTGGAGATTAGTAGTTTAGTTCTTCACATATACACAGGATTACATTATTGTCATTATTCTTAGTTTTACCTCAAACATTATACATCAGTTGAGTTGATTTCTGAAGCTGTTTAAAATGCTGTGAGTATAAAAATGTAGATTGTTTTAGTTGGTTGTGATGTTTGTTATTATCTATGATGTATTTGTAATAATTGTTAGATTCTATATTCTTTTTAACCATTTCTTTATCGTCCTTTGTGTGATGGAGGCTTCATGTAACCCTGATAAAACTAATGAAGGAGGTTGTGCTGGAGGTTTTTGAGACACAATATTTTCTAGTTTGTTTTATTCAGTAAGTTTAGTGGTTTAAAACCAGATCTGTATCATTTTCTAAAGATTACTGAAGTCATTGTGACCACGGAGGATGCTGGGGGATGCCTCAGTGCTTTTATTGAAATGACATGGAACAAAATGACCACACTTAAATTACAAGTGTCACTTTATTAGAGGTATATTTTTACATTATTTGTCCCAAGATGTTTTCTACATGACATTCTATGTAGGATGAACCAGTTTAGTTCTGTTTGTAATCTGTCTTCATTTTCTTTTAGATCTCCTTCAGGCTGTAAGCTCATCATACAAAAACACAAATATTAGCATTTAGTTGTAATGCATCACCTCTTAAAGAGAAACTTCAAATTCACTCAATCATCAATCAGATATCCTGGGTTCAGTTAACACACTGTGTTTGTATAATAAGTGGATTCCTTCTTGTCAAGTGTTTAGTTTCATTTCTGCAGCGTTTGGCAGCAGTCATCAGATTTTTCCTGCGTATGGACATGAACAGTCGTAGCTGACAGTAGTAGGTAGCAAAGAGAGATCATCTCTCCAACTGGAACTGTTCACTGAGTTCAACTCATTCTAAATGTTCTGGAGTCAAAGTGAAGAAATGTTTTCATCAACCAGATGTCTTCATTCTGACTGTGTGGATCAAATCACACTGACAGACTGGACAGTATGGAAGCCTAAATGTAACTCCATTTTCCCTTCTTCATCTACAAGATGAAAGCAGAACAGAGATTGTCATTAAAAGTCTGCAGCTATGAGAGTGTTACGTTCCCACTTTGGCCCAGGGGAGGGGGGAAAGTAACAAGTAAAATAAAATACCGGGTCGAGAGAAATGAGGGGATGAATTAACAAGGTTGAAAAGAACAGGTTTATTGGGTTAACAAATCAGAAAGGGAGAAACACAAAAGACTGCCCAAGCAATCAAACAGCTGGTCAGCTAACTACGACGGGGCACTGGGAACACCTCCTCCGAGGAGCACAACACGGCGACACAGCCACCTCCTCCGAGGAGCACAACACGGCGACACAGCCACCTCCTCCGAGGAGCACAACACGGCAACACAGCCACCTCCTCCGAGGAGCACAACACGGCAACACAGCCACCTCCTCCGAGGAGCACAACACGGCAACACGGCAACACAGCCACCTCCTCCGAGGAGCACAACACGGCGACACAGCAGCCCGGCGTGGGAGCGGGAGAGAGCGGGTGGCTTCCTCCTCCGGCCTTTTATACTCTCCAGGCTGATTGAGCAATCAGCTCACCTGGGCAGGTACGGGGGATGGGGGAACTGGAAGCTGCTGTGCAGGAGAGAGAGAAAAAAGAAACAAACACAGAACAAGGCCGCACCGCACACAAACAGACGGCGCCAGCCGTAACAGAGAGAGACTGAAGAGAGTCATTGTGTCATGTCAAACACAGTGAGATGAGATGAGCTGAACCACAGATGCTCATCAGACGAGACTGGACGAAAATGTTAGTGGCAGCGGCAAGGGCCTTGGTGATCAGAAATGACCAGATGATCTACGGCAGGTGTGCTCATTACGTCGATCGCGATCGACCAGTAGATCACGAAGATAGTGCGGGTAGATCGCGTGCCACTGAATTTGTTAGTCTAAAACAAAATCTGTTGCAACTCCAAAACAAACAGCAAGGCAAACGTTCATCTTTATTTATTTTTACTTTGTATTTACAACATGCCCTCAGTTCAGCGGCACACATCCATGCACAACTTAAAAACAACTCAAGACTACCGTCTTTCTTTGTAAAGGTTTATCGTGATAAAAATAAATACAAAGATGGATAGGGGTTTTAACACTGTACCACGACTTAATATTAAAATTAATATGATCTATATACTATATGTACTACAAATGTGCTAACATCAGGCGAAAACTAGCTTGGTTGCGCTGCTAACTAAGAATGTTTTTGTATTTTGGAGTAATGAACACCGATTCCACTTTTACCATTTCATCTGTGTGTAATGCATAATCCTTGTAGTAGATCAGAAAGTATTTGCAGTTGGGTGGAAAACTTGTCTGTCTAAAACCATTCCTTTATTATTGTAATTATTGGTGCAAATACTTTTCTGTTAACTAAAACTAAAACAAGACTAAAACCTTTTTGAGTTTTTGTCGAATAACACTAGACTAAAACCATCACATATAACAATGACAACACTAATAAGCATTTTCTTGCAAAAGATTAAGATTATGCCTAAATCCAAAAATTGCTGCCAAAAACAACACTGAATTTTATAACCCATTTTTTATATGTTTTCTAATCACAGACTCCCTAGATGTGGACTCTCAGAGACTCACTGTGAAGTTGTGGCCTCAGCTCTGAAGTCCAACCCTTCCTATCTGACAGAGCTGGACCTAAGTTATAATGACCTGGAGGATTCATTAGTGAAGATTCTGTCTGCTGGACTGGAGAGTCCAAACTGTAGACTGGAGACTCTGAGGTCAGTTCACTGACTGGAGCTGTTGTAGGTTTTCTTAATTTATTCAGTTCAAATCATTGACTGATGTGTCAAATGTTCTTTAGTTGATAAATATTCAGTATTTTCATGAGCACAAATCTGCAGAAGTTTCCTCTTTTTCTCAAATGTTGTGTTTTTCCAAATGGCTGAACAATAGTTTTTCCTTGTGGCTCCAAATAGAAGTGAAAGACTTGAGCAGGGTTCCTTTAAAGGTGACAGAAGTGGAGTCATGACAGGGAAATGATGTGAGCCTCCACAGGTTCATGTTGGGCTCCATCAGTCAGTGAAGATGAAGTCAGTACTGATTAGGCTGTAGAGTGTGTGAGGATGTGAATGAGGCTGTTGAAGATCTGATGATAGCAGATAAAAACAGGCTGCAGAGAGTCTGAGAGAGAGACAGGTCAGAGAAAGAAGAGAAAGACATGAATGGAAAACTTGATGAAGGTGAAGTCAGGAACTGTGATGATGTTGATGGGATCAGAAGCTGACATGGCTGCTACAGAGACAAGCCACACAGCTGCTGTGGTGAGGTGTGTGTTAAAGCAGAGTCTTAAACAGCAGCCTAACACAGGCCCAAACATCCCAACAAAGCAGGATTCAGGCTCAGTGTGAGGATTTAGAACAGAAGCTGGGGAAGAGACAGGACTCTGTTGGAATGACTGTAGAAAGAAGGCAGGTGAGACCAGTCATAGTGTTTGTGGTTTAGAGCCAGAACAGAGTTTGTGTTCCTGAACAAATCACACTCTGTTTCAGAATCATCAACTATTTTATCTCACAGAGGTTAAACATGGAGTGTATGAAGAGATCTCTGATCAGTAAAGGTTGAACTGCAGCACAAACTCCCAGATCGTCTGCTTATGCTGCTCATTTGAACCTGACAAAAGGTTGAGCTCATTTCCCGAGGATATCTGACTACAAAGGCTCAGTCTCTTTTTGTTTTTAGCCTCGACCCAGGAATTGGTAACAGGGCTCTACTGGAGGAGGGTTAACATGTCAGAGATAGAACCAGGGATGGACAGCAAGTGATGATGTCTGTAGAAGAAATGATGTAGATCAATAACAATAACACAAGGACAAAGTCGGTCGAACATGTCTGGGTAGATTTAATATAAATTGTTTATTCTTTATTCAGATTATGCTGGTGCAGGTTGTCAGAGATCAGCTGTGATTCTCTGGTCTCAGCTCTGAAGTCCAACCCCTCCCATCTGAAACATCTGGACCTGAGTTACAACAACCTGAAGGATTCAGGAGTGAAGCAGCTGTGTGGTTTTCTGGAGAGTCCAGACTGTAGACTGGAGACTCTGAAGTGAGTTCACTGTCTGTTACTGTTGTAGATCTGATATGTTTAATCAGCAACTGAATCTAATTTATTTTCACAGAAAACTTTATTGTTCCTTAAAGTGAAGACAAACACAAACACATTTCAGTAACTGTATAATGCTGATAGCTGCATTCCTGGTCAACACACAAAGATGAGATTATGTGTTCAGATGCAGGTGTTTGAGGTGTGTTTAGTGTCTGAGCTTCCTGTTGTTTCATCATCATTCAGTCACATTTCATTTGGAGTGAAACCTGCTGTGATCCATGTATCAGTCAATTCTCTCTGAACCACAGCTGCTGGAAGGAGATCACACACTTCACACACCTTAATCTACATCTTTTATTCTTTATTCAGTTTGTGGGACTGCAGTTTGTCAGAGATCAGCTGTGATTCTCTGGTCTCAGCTCTGAAGTCCAACCCCTCCCATCTGAAACATCTGGACCTGAGTCATAACAGTCTGAAGGATTCAGGAGTGAAGCAGCTGTGTGGTTTTCTGGAGAGTCCAGATTGTAGACTGGGGACTCTGAGGTCAGTTCACTGTCTGTTACTGTTGTAGATCTGATATGTTTAATCACCAACTGAATCTATTCATGTTCATCCAGAATTTTCCTCCATAAATCTGTAAATGTCCTTTAGTTCAAGATGAGTGTTTGCATCAGAAACTGTAGAAAATGTCCACTGTTAGTTGTTAAAGTCAATGAAGCTTAAAGGCTGTTAGGACACAGTAATGTTGAGCTGCACATTTAAAACCTGAACACATCTGATTGAATTATTCATCATTTAATCTACATCTTTTATTCTTTATTCAGATTGGAGAGCTGCAGGTTGTCAAAGATCAGCTGTGATTCTCTGGTCTCAGCTCTGAAGTCCAACCCCTCCCATCTGAAACATCTGGACCTGAGAAAAAACAGTCTCAAGGATCCAGATGTGAAGCAGTTTCTTGATCTTGTGAAGAGTCCAGACTATAAACTGGAGACTCTGGTGTAAGTAGAGGGTTCCAGTCCGTCCATGCTGCTTTCATCAGTATTGTCCTTTCATTCATTAATACACAGGATTAAATGTTACGATCCCTTTTGCCAAAATCCAAGGCAACACATCTAGAGGCACTGTTCAAACCCTAACAAGCCTATAGTCATGTGATATGAAGCTTAACCTACAATCTAAATGAACTAAGTAAATGCTGCTGGTTTGTATGGCCCGCTCAGAAGCAGAGGATAGTTCTTCTGAAATATGAGCTAACCCAGTGGTTCTCAATTATTTTCTGTTACGCCCCCCTTAGGAAGAAGATAATGTTTATTTATTATTTAAACTATTTTACCTTATATGATGCCAACAGTGCTCGCTGGTTAAATGACGTAGCAGTCACAAAACGGGATGATTGCTGGCAATATTCTGAGCGTTTTCTCTGAACAAACATACCGGTACGGTCTTTCCTCGTCCCCGACCGTAGTTACAGTGAAGCCAAGCACTACATATGTTTCGACGTTTCGTCATATTTCCTTGTCTTGGGTTTTGAGTGACTTTACTTTGTCTTATTATCTTCCTCTTGTCGTGGCAACTGAAAATCAGTCACTTGTCTAGTGCAGATGAGAGTTGGTCAAAATACCAAGTCGCGACACAATATTTAGTTTCTGGAAACCTTTATTGCTTGCAAGCAAGAGCCACTCATCAGCCACGGATGATGACTGAAGAGAGGCAGTCTCTCCTCAGCGTTTATACTATCCTAAACAATATACATATCTGTAGTCTCATCATAAGATCACATATGTCTTGACAAGACCCATTGTACTAACATCTCAGCATACAACTCATGACACATCCACATATGTTAGATTTCATAGATAATATTAAAATAATAAGGGACATTTAAGAATTTTCCTCACATTCCCCGCTTTGATTAATTTGTAAATCACAAAGCTAATCATATTTAAGCAAAGCATGCAGTAAGCGTTAAGCAAACAATTGTTGAAATCTTATATGAGATTGTTTCTTTTCGATATGTAATATAGTTGTTCACTAGTAGGAAAACTATCATCATTCTTTCCATACTCCACATATGCTTCCTTGTCAGACTCCAAGGTGCAGAGTTGAACATACTGCTCAACCTTCCCTCCTACGACACCACCTATCCATCTGTACATCAAAGCTTTCATACATGTCAGGGTACAAGTACAGATGCATAGGAGTATACCAAACACCATCACAACTGGAATAAGAAACTGAACCAGAACCGCACCCCATGGACCAAGTTTATCATGCAACCATGTATTAAAACTATAGCCTGCAGAAGCCGAAGGTCCAAAGGCATCTCTGATTTTCTCAAGAGCAGTTATTACACTTGTTATGTTATCTTCGTTATCCGGAATTAATGTAATGCAAGCTTCTCCTGTAAAGTTCAAAGTTACACACAATCCCCCTGTCTTAGCCATTAAATAGTCAAGAGCCATTTCATGCTTTAACAGAGTTAAACGGTGTGATCTGTCATTATCTGTAAGATAACGGAAGCCTTTAATAGTTTCATTTGCAAAACCAGAAAGTGTATATGTTATCTATATGGTCTGCTAGAAAAGTCACTCCATACCAAGGAAAAATGCCAAGTCCCCATTTTTCCCCTAGAGAGATCCTCCAATGATAAGATTCAAGGGTATTGAACTCAGCCATCCCTCTTTTATGTCTATGAGACCCTGGTTTAACCTGTTCCAGATGCAGAAACACAAGATTGTTCAAAGTCAGATTCACTAATTGACAACATCCCTTCCAGTGTCTAGGTAAATACAGAAATGCATTCTTACCACACTGCAAATAACAATTTGGAACCGGACCCACTCCATTAGCAAAGTTTGCTCTAACAGAGTTGTTAGCTGTAACTGTGACATTTCCCATGTCTAGAGAATCATTTTTAAAAGTTGGCTTACCACTCAGTCCTGCTAAATTAAACATACAATTAGTAAACCCCATAACCTGTTTATTACCATTATGACAAATACAAGTTGTCCCATTAGATTCTACAAATTTATATGGAGTTTCTTGTGGTGCTGCATAGCTATTGTTACTATGTTTAGATGGTTCAAGCATTGTTTGACAATAATTAACAGTGCATGCTAGAACTTCTGGAGTCAGTAAACCTGTTGCCTCTGCCCATGCCTGGGTATGGCATGCCTCCCATCCTACGTGCCCAAGTTTGGTGTTTACTTGGTATCAATGTAGATTGACGATACAGGATACCCAAGATCTGTGGAAGACAGGGAGTAGGACTGGCAGTCAAATCGAACATATTCGACAATGACATTGGTGGACCTTGTATAGCCAAAACTGGCCGGTTTGCCCCCTTGGCTTATTTAGCTAAATGCCTAAGAAACGAATACCACGAATTCCTATCACTGACATCATCAGCTCGAAGGGAGGTTGCATCAAATCCCCATGGTCTCCACCTATTTCCCTTAAACAGTTCTCTTTTGTCTCTTCTCAAGTCCTGCATAGCAGGGTCCACAGGATTGCCCCCCTGTGGTTGAGTGTGATTATCAATGTCCATATAAGCAAGTCCAGTCCCTCTTTCATACCACAGCATTAATGGGACAACGATGACAAGACTTATAAAAACACAGAAGCACAAAGTGCCTCTCATTCCACAACCTGTTCTCATGAACGGATGCCATGCCTTGGTCTCAGGCTCCATCCTTTTGCAGGCTGTGCTTGGGTCTGTTGGACCAGTAGTTACTCCTGTAGTCCTCCTTCGTCCTCGACGTTGTTTTCAGTGGCGTCCTCAGTGGTGGGCCTGTGGTCCTCTAATGGTGGAGCCTTCCTGCAGTGGCTGGCATGTATCCAAGTGGATCTCTCCGCTATCTTCACCGCAGAATTGGTCACCAGAAGCACCTGAAACGGTCCCGTCCAGCGTGGCTTCTTCCAATGTCGTCTCCTGTAGTGTTTCACAACCACCCAATCGCCAGGCTGCAGCGAATGCAGCGGTCCTTGCAATGGGATCGGTAGGGCTGCTTTCACCTGTGCATGGATAGACTTCAGAGAATTGGAAAGATGAATACAGTAATTAAGCATAGAATCATCAAATTCTTCCCCCCTTAGGTGCAACCTTTGTCCTGGGGAGGACATCCCTGTATTCATAGGTCGCCCCATGAGGATCTCAAACGAGGACAGCCCTGTCTTGGTTTTTCCTCGTTCCCTCATGCTCATTAACACCAGAGGCAGAGCTTTTACCCAGTTCAGCCCTGTTTCTTCACAAACCTTGTTCAACTTGGCTTTGATTGTACCATTTTCTCTCTCTACCGCTCCACCACTCTGTGGATGGTAGGCACAATGTGTCCTCAAGTCAATACCCAAAATAATCAGACATCTGTTTAATGGCATTATTTACAAAATGTGTACCATTGTCACAAGTTAGTTTCCTAGGAATTCCATATCGTGGCACAATTTCTCGCAGTAGCACTTTTGCTACCGCTGTTGCATCTGCTTTCAGTGTAGGAAAAACTTCAATCCATTTAGAAAAAATATCAACAATCACCAAACAATATTTCTTTCCTTCACATGGTGATAGTTCAATGAAATCCATCATTAAATGATCAAATGGAACATCTGGGGTAGGATGGCTGGATTGTTTCATTGCCTGTCCTCGTCCAGCATTATGTCTCAAACACACTAGGCACTTCAAACAAAAATTTTGTTAATAATTTGAGAAGCCTTGTGCATACCAATATCTATTGGCTGTTTCCACCATCCCCCCTTTTGACACATGATCTCTTCCGTGTGTCAATTTTGCTAGATATGGAAACAAACATTTAGGCAAACACGGGTTGCCATTGGGACCATACCAAACATTATTTACATATGTACAGCCGGTGTCTTTCCATCGTTTTCTCTCTTGCGCTGAAGCATTTTTCTGAGCTTCAACCAGTTCTGCAAAAGAGACTGTAGGGGTTATGGAAGAGGCAATGTTAGACATTTGTAATGTTGTTGATATCGGCGCTTGAGCTGCTTCCTTAGCAGCCAGATCAGCTCTTGCATTTCCATTTGAAACACAATCCTGTGCTTTTGTGTGAGCATCACACTTACAAACAGCTATCTCCTGTGGAAGCAAAATTGATTCCAAAAGATTAGATATTAACAATGCATGTGCTATTTGCTTTCCTGTCGACGTTAAAAATCCCCTCATTTTCCACAATGTACCAAAGGCATGTACATCTCCAAATGCATATCTGCTATCAGTATAGACAGTAATCTTTTTCCCTGCCCCCAAAATGCAGGCTCTGGTAAGTGCAAACAGTTCTGCTGCTTGCGCAGACAGATGTCCTGGTAACCTGCTAGATTCCAAGATGTCTTGATCTGTAACAATGGCATAACCAACTTGTGCTTCATGTGTAAGTGGGTCTTTTCTGCTAGAACCATCAACATAGAGAATCAAATCAGCATTTGTTAAAGGTATTGTCATTAAATCAGGTCTTGGAGAGCAGATTTCTGCAATTGCAGCCAAACAATCATGTGGTTCACCATCAGCTTCTGTAGGTAAAAGAGTTGCAGGATTTAATATAGTGCATTGAGTTATAGTAACATTAGGGAGTGAAAGCAATACATTATGGTAATGCATCATTCTTGCTGGAGTCAGGTAACTTGTCCTTTGCTCCAAAAGGATCAATGACACTGCATGAGGAACCAAAACATTTAGTTTTTGATATCCCACCAATCCTCTTGATGCTAATACAGCTAATGATGCTGCAGCTACAGCTTTCAAGCAGTGTGGTAACCCTGCTGTCACCGCATCCAATTTTGATGAAAAATAAGCTACCGGTCTAAGCTTTCCCCCATGTTTCTGTAGCAATACTGATGACATAAACCCATCCTTCTCACACACAGTCTGTGTGAAAGGCTGCTGTGGGTCTGGCAAGCCCAAAGTCGGGGCTGCAGTCAAAGCTTGTTTAAGTTCAACAAAACTTGCAAGTCCATCCTCAGTCCATGTCAATGTGTCTGTTGGTCTTAGTCCATGGTCAAATGTCATGCTCTGCAGAGGCTGTGCTATTTGAGCAAAGTCAGGAATCCACTGTCTACAGTAGCCTGTCATGCCCAAGAATGCCATCATCTGTTTCTTGGTAATTGGTTTTGGAATTTTTAAGATGGCTTTTATTCTATCATCTGTTTTTTCCCTTCATGTGAAATTATGTGGCCTAGGAAGATTACTTCCTCTCTTACCCACTGTAGTTTTGAAAGGCTGGCTTTGTGGCCTTGTGCTGCTAAATATTGTAGCAGTGCCACTGTGTCAGTCTTGCAGGCCTGTTTGCTTTCTGAACATAAAAGCAAATCGTCGACATATTGCACCAGTGTGCTTCCACAAGATGGAACAAACCCCTCTAGGTTATCATGCAAAGCTGTTGAATATACCCCAGGACTATCGCAATGACCCTGTGGAACTCTTGTCCACATCCAAGTACGACCCTTAAAGGTAAATGCAAACCAAAACTGGGAATCCGGATGTACTGGTACACTAAAAAAATGCATTTGCTAGATCTACAACAGTGAAGTACTTGCTTTTCTTAGGTACCTGTGAGAGAATTGTATGAGGATCCGGAACCACCGGTGCTCTGGCATGTACAGCATCATTCACTGCTTTTAGATCTTGGCTTGAGCACGTGAAATGACAATACTTCTAAGCCAGAGATCAACAATTCCTCACACAATCTATTCTCTACTGATCACTAGTCCAACTGGTATCTTTAAACTAGTCCAACTGGTTTGAACCTGATTAATGTGTCCAACATCATTAATCGTCAGTCCTTTAGCAGGTTCCCCATTAGGCCTATCCTATTAAATATTGTGTCCTCACCTTTTAGATTCTTTATCCCTCAGGATGCTGTGTCGAGGAAACCAAGATGCACATCTGATTCAGGCGCCACTTCTCATCCCCACTGGTCGCTTATGATCCTCTCTCGGGGAGAGGTTTCTGGCTCCGGGACACAGTCCTCGGCTGCGCGCAGTTAACCTGTCAACACGTATTTCAAGGAATCGTTGAGTTAGACATCTCAGACGAGCCCCCAAATTGTCGTGGCAACTGAAAATCAGTCACTTGTCTAGTGCAGATGAGAGTTGGTCAAAATACCAAGTCGCGACACAATATTTAGTTTCTGGAAACCTTTATTGCTTGCAAGCAAGAGCCACTCATCAGCGACGGATGATGACTGAAGAGAGGCAGTCTCTCCTCAGCGTTTATACTATCCTAAACAATATACATATCTGTAGTCTCATCATAAGATCACATATGTCTTGACAAGACCCATTGTACTAACATCTCAGCATACATCTCATGACACACATAACACTTCTCCTTCACTTTACCCCACATCGTGTGATATACAGTGACCTTTTTCCTGAACACATATACACAGAAGAGGTGCCTCAGTTTCCCCTTCAGGTTGAACTTCTTAGAGTGAGTTCCTTATGTTAATTCACATAACACATTACACAATGGAGCATATAACAACATATCCATTCATACCTTGCAACCACATGAGTATCATAAGGCAGAGCTTCTGACCACTCCACAAGCTTCCACCTTTCATACAATTTAATGTTGCATCCACATATGTTAGATTTCATAGATAATACTAAAATAATAAGGGACATTTAAGAATTTCCCTCACACTCTCTTACGGCCTTTCTTTTCATCCCTACCTTTCTTTTCATGCCAGGTATAACGTCCTTGGAAAAGACTAACCTTACAACCTGTCAGAATATGACTAAGCGTACAGACACAGTGCACAGTGGACAGGCAGCATCCTCACCTACCCACTGGCAGCACATCATAACTGGCCCCTAACATAAATCTAATCCTGCTGGCCTCCATGCTCCAAAGCTCTCTCCACTTCACCTTCCTTTTCTCCACACTCTCCCAGTTCACCCATAGACCCTGCTTAGCCTGAGACACTGCCTTCGAGCATCTAACTACTTCCTCTTGTCTCTGTACCTCTTCCACTATCATCTTTCTCCTTTCTACTGCTGATGCCTTGCTCCACAGAGGTTTCCCTGCACACAGTCCTAGGCCTCCACGCCCTTGCTGTACATGGCCTGTGATATCCCTATGCTTAAGAGCTGCCTGTGCTTGCTGCACTGCCTCTTTTGCCTTCCACTTCCTCCCTGTCTTATCAGTAGGCGCTACACTCCTAACCACTGGATCCTTCGACTGAGTAAGAGTCATTTCCAGTCTAACTTTAGTGCACTTAAACTCCTCCATTAGGCCGGTAACTGGGCGCTCCAGAATGCCTATCGCATACAAGGCTGTGTCACTTAAGCAGCGTGGGACACCGAGCCATTTTCTGATAGATGAATAAATCATCCTTTCTAGCTTTTCTACCTTTGAAAGGGCAACCTCGTACACCGTCAGCGGCCACATTAGCCGGGGCAGTAAACCAAATTGCCAGCACCACAGTTTTAGCTTGCCCGGTAGCCCTGACCGGTCTATGCTTGAAATGCCTTGAATTATTTCCTGCCTCAACCCTTCAAACTGCGCCTTATCACTAAGACTTGCATCGTACCATCTTCCCAAACTCTTCATTGGCTTCTCCAGCACTCCAGACCTTCTTATCTGCCACCTTTAGTCAAAGTATGCTTTGACTAAATTTTTTATACTACTTGGAACTCTAAAGAAGTGAAATGCTTCCCATAACAAACTACAGTATGTGGCACTGATCCAAAAGCATTAGCCAAGTCTATGAATACAACATGGGGCTTGCGCGCCTTACCATTTCTTTAACCTCTTTCCACTATAGTGGGCTGTCATCACACTGGCTAACTATTTCACCAATAAGTGGAATATCTGAGGGTAGTGCCAACTTTCTAAACCTGTCCATATCTTTATGCACCTCCTCCAAATACTCCTCTAGCTTCTCTTTTGGTACCATAAGGCTACCATTCTTTTCCTTGCTAAATAGTGACTTCACAAACCTAAATGGGTCCTTATAAAATGCTACTCTAGCCCGCTCTTTCCTTTTCCTATTTTTCTTAATGTTCTCCACCCTTCTTAGCCTTGCCAATCGCTTCCTGACATCTGCCTGTAAGCAATCAATACCTGTCTTCTCCTCATCTGTAGCTTTCCTCCACTGCCTCTTTAGGAGTCTCCTCTCCTGGACGAGCCTGTCAATCTCTTGCTGACACCTAGATCTAACTACCTGTCCCTCTTCTTTCTTCCGTTTTTCAACCACACCAATTTTTTTCTTTCCATAATCATAAATGAGATCTTCCTTTTTCTCTTACTCTCTGCCTACCTAGCGCACTAACCAAATCACTATTGATGTCCTCCCACTCCTCCCCCAATTTTCTCCCTCATTAGCTGGCTGGCCTCTCTGTCTGCCTCAGTGCTTGTACCTGCCTCAACATTAGGGGTGCTAAACACAGTGAGGAAGTAAATTTTGGAGAGATATTGTAATTGACACGTCTGGGGCAATTCCAAACATATGGTAATCTCTCTTGTCTCTGCTCCCCTGATGATCACAACTTCCTGATTATGCTACCTTCCCCATCTCCTCTCCCCTGCTGATCAGAGCCTTGATCATGCTACCTGAGTATCACTCCTTTGTCCTTCTGCCCTTCGTTCTGACCATGTCTGGGAGCCACCCCTGCCCCCTCCTGAGTTCACCCTCCTGTGTGAAGTTGCCCTCAGCTGATGAATATACATCCACTATACGATCTAATCAGGAACTGTCTGCAACCTCACCTGGGGACAGGGTATATCTGTGCTCTGGCCTTACATTCTCGGTCGGTCTCTGGTCTCAGACCCACCCTGTGTCGGTAGGCTCACCATGACCTGGAACTCCAAAAAACCTCCACCACTTCAGCAAACTTGGAACTAGACTCGGATTGTTTTTTTTCCCTCAACAACAGTTAGTATGAAAGATCCAGTGTTTCCTGTAGACCTGCAGCTTCTCAGTGAAGCTGTGAGAGGAGAATGGAGACAGGCTTCAGGATTGGACAGAAAGACAGAGAGAGAGAGACAACAGTCAGCCAATCAGATGAGCCAGAAGCTTGTTGTGATCATGTGTTTGAGTTGATGTGAAGACGACTGTTGTTGTTGTGTTGATGTGTCCAGGAAATAAAGCTGGATTCCAGCTGACAGCCTTCCAAGATGTATAGAGACAGTGGTGGTCATTGATCAAATGTGATGAACAACTGATCACAGCTCTGAGATCAGTCTGACTGAAGCCTGCACATCACAGAAGCAGCATTACATTTAGTAACCATGTGCTCTTTCTACAGAGCAGAACCTCTGCTGAGGTCCACTCATCACATTTGTATATATTTGCTCCAGTGCTGCTCTGAACAGGACTGAAGTCCCTGCTGCTCTTTATACTGGATGAGCTGCATCACTGACTGACAGCTGATGAAGGAGACTCTGGAAACACTCATTTATCTCCTCTCTTCTTTCTTCTTCTCTCTACAGATTGAGGTGATGATCTTTTTGAAGAGGACGGTGTGTGAGCTGAGAGAGGATGAGCTGTGTCCTGATGATCCAGAGGTTGAAGCAGCAGCAGCAGCAGCTTGTGTGTAGAGAGACTCTGACTGATAGATAGATAGATAGATACTTTATTAATCCCGGGGGAAATTCAAGCATCCAGTAGCAGTGACTTACATTGAAACATACAATACAAAAACTATATAAAAATAGAAAAAGTGACTAGAAATAAAGTGTTTTGTACAGCTATAATAAAATGTTTTGTACAGTTATGTTAAAAATATACAGTGACCCGTTAAAAATTATAAAGTTAAAGATATAAAGTGACCTGTTGAAACTTATAAAGTTAAAAATATAAAGTGACCCGTTAGGAATTATAAAGTGACCAGTCTATTGTGCCTCCTGCCATCACTGAGAGCTGTTGTACAGTCTGATAGCCAGGGGGACGAAAGAGTTTTTAAGTCTGTTGGTTGAACAGGACTGAGACAGCAGCCTGCCACTGAACACACTCCTCTGCCTGATGAAGGTGTTGTGCAGAGGGTGGTCGGCGTTGTCCAGTATGGACAGCAGTTTGTCCAGGGTCCTTCTCTCTGCCACCGTCACCAGAGAGTCCAGCTCTGTGCCCACCACTGAGCCAGCCCTCCTCACCAGTCTGTCCAGAGCGACGTCCCTCTTCTTGCTGCTTCCTCCCCAGCAAACCACAGCATAGAAGAGGACGCTGGCCACCACAGACTGCAGATAAATGCTGCAGAATAAACCACATGTTCATCAGAAACATGAGCTAAAACACACACATTCTACTCCCAGTGATGCAGCCAGTGTTCAGTTTCACTCACTCAGCATATAGATGTGTTTCTGTTTCTGCTCTTTGCTTTATGGACTCCACTGAGTCAACATTAAAACTTTTTGGACGTTTCCCTGATATTTCCTGACACTGTTGGAGCTTCTGTTCAGTTCCAGTGGATGTGTGTATATGCTGGATGCTGGAATAGAATTTTATTTTATTTAACCTTTATTTAACCAGGAAAAGTCCCATTGAGTTACAATAACTCTTCTCCCAGGGAGTCCTGGCCAAGACTCATGAGAACAACTGTTTTAAAAAGTGAAGGCTGTTTTTGTGTGTGTTTGTTCTTGTACATTTATATGTGATATGACTGCTGTATTCATGGTGATGAAAATAAAAGACAAAATAAAATAAAGATAACTGAGTTTTCTCACCTTAAACTTGAACTAGTGTTCTCATAATTAAGATTCATGTTCATATTTTTAATAGTTTGTTTTGAAATTACCCTTAATAACAAATATAATGATAAATGAATCCACTATTACAGGTATTAATTAGGTTTGATTGTCATTTCTGTTTCTTAGCGAGGAAATAAAACATCCATTCAGATCTTACTCTGCACAAGAACGAAACAGCAGTTAGAGATCACACATCACACAGATTGCAGTTGGTTCAATATGTGACAACAACATTTGTTCCTAGACACATTTGAAACTTCCACGATGGATCGTTATCAGGAAACCAGTTGGAAACTATACAGTGAACTCACTACAAACTGTCACACTGTTTCTGCACACAGGGAAATAACCGCAAAAAGACACTTCCTACCAGAGAATAGTTTGATCAGTGAGTTCAGTTCGAAACAGACTGAATCCAGGTTTGATTATTGATCAGTTCAAATATCAGAAACAGATTTTAATGTTGGTAATATACTGGTTTCATGGTAACAATCAATCCTGGAAGCTTAACTTGTTTCTATGAACAAAGTTTAATGTTACATATTCTGTGAGCTGTGTGATACATTACATACATAAACCAGAAATGGAGATTTAAGAGAAAGATCATCAGGATGTTTGATTGATTGTTTCATTGAAACACTGGAACTTAGGATTGTCACAGACTCCACATGATGTCGGTGAACACATCACAGTCGTCTGCAGGGCAAATACTACATTTATAAAACATTTCTGCTTGTATATGAAGACAGACTTGTTACTAAAAGTTTGATCTGTTTTTCTGTATCACAGGAGGGATCACAATCAGCTCTAACTCAACCACAACCTATAAATACATGAATTCAACAATAAAATAAATCCCTGGACAGATTCTTTGAAAGTTTGACACTACAATAAAGAACAGATATTTTATGTGTTGTTCGGTCTTTACAGAGGCAGCCTGTGGTTTTCTGACCTTATTCTAAGATAAACTAGTATTTATTACTGGACAGAAAAATCTAAGCCCCTTCTTAATTTAATAAAGATGAAAGTCCCTCTATTACAGTAAATAATAATTCACAGTTTTCCTGGACAGGGACAGAAACAGGGCCAGCTAATTAACTATGTTCAAACCATGTTGCTTTAAGTGCAGCGGTATATTCCTATCTGACATCTTTGGAACATGAAGAGAATAGAAATGATTAAAACTGTTCTTTTTTATGGTTCGTCAACAGACTAATCATCCAGATGAAAAATTTTGATTATTCATTCTATATGACAGGACTCGGTCCTGGAGGGCTCCTGTGCTGGGCATCAGAGCCTGAGATGAAAGCTTGTTGACCTGAACCCACTGTCACCTGTCCCACACAAACATCCAGATCCAGTCAAACATGCAGGAGCTTCTTGGTTTTTATTTAGTCTGGAAAAAAACATTTTATTGACATGATCTGAATGTGAAGTGACAACATCTTTATTAAAAGACATTTAGTTCAAGCTGAGAGTGGTGCTCATAAACACATCATGTAGTGAGTCTGATCCTCACAAATAAACTCACCTGATTTCTGGTAAATGAAGAGGGGTGGAGCTCTGAGCTCACCTGAGCAGATCAAATTTCATGAAACCAAAAAAAACAACAACTCAGAAATCAGCTCAGAGTTTATTTTGAGTGGACAGAAGAAGGTTGAATGATAAGACAGGGTGAGTGTTAACACAACATTATTATCATTTCAGTCAGTTTTCTATTTATGGACTGTGGAGGGAAGAAGATTGCAAACTTTTGACGGTTCAAAGAAAGAAAAGTGTGTGTGGTGTTTTCTTTGTGTGTCTCTTGAAAAACTTCCTGATTCTTTTGCTCTGAGCTCACAGTCAGTGTCACTGTTTATCTCTCAGACTGACTCCATTAGAGGAGGACAAGAAGGACAGAGCAGAGTCTCCAGGATCCAGATGTCTGTCCACGAAGAGTCCAGACTTAATGGTCCAGACTTCGGTGATGAATCTGGACCTTCAGACACAAAGTAAGAGAACTGCTACAAACGTCTGGAACAGTGTTTAGTGTTGAGGACCTGCAGCTTCCTGTTTCTTCTGTCACGTCACAGCATTCTGAGACTTCTCTTTATTCAGTTTGAGTCAGCATACGTATTTTTATCTGGACAGATAAGTCTGAACTCTGTCTAGTTTTAGTGAGTCCTATGACACAAAGGACTGTAATTGAACTTGACTGAGCAAAACATGTTGGATCAGTTTTGGGTGCAGTATGGTGATAAGACTCCATTGTGTAACACTATGTGAACAGTGTTACACAACTTTACAGATCACACAGTGAATATGGGGATGAACTACTTCAGATTTTTTAACATTGACTAATATATGGTGAAAGTCAAGTCAAATAAAAACACAGCAGAAAGCAATGAAATCTATGTTCTTGACCTCAATACATATTGTAGTGTTTCACACAAAAGAAGCTAACTGAAGCTTGAACACGAGCTACTGTCGACTGTAGATCATGTCAACACCATGTTGCGAATACCTGAGCACCCTGCAAAGTCAGGCCAGGTGGCAGGACAAAAGGCCTAACTCGCAGGAAGGAGAAATCACCTTGATGAAAGACAATACAGTGCGGAATCACTGGTCACCACTGGTCATCAAAACTTTTCCCAGCAAAGACAATGTTGTTAGGACTGTAGATATCAGAGTGATTCCCCAAGGCACTCCTAAAGTGCATAAAAGACCAGTAACTGAACTTGTCTTACTTTTCTCACTTAAACAGGATTTTGCTTGTGTTTCTTTGTTAACCTCACCTGGCTGTTTATACAGCTAAATACCGATACGTTTGGTGAGGCCAGACACACTGACTCTTGTTTAGTTAAAACTTCTGTCAGTCACTTTCATTGTTTCTTGGAGAATGTAGCTCACTATAATGCTATCTCTTAGCTGTGGTAGCTGACATTACAACACATGTAGCCAGCTCATTAAATACATACCTGCCAACTTTTCAAAAAACCTTGGAGTGAGCTTTTGTCATGGGTGACCAAAGTTATGCCGTGCACGCAGACACATAAATTGGTGGCTCAGATATATAATTGATATTAATTTGATGTTGTAAAGGTCCACCCCCAGGAGATTTTGGATCAAGTAGATGTGGTTTCCAGCATTCTAGTGGACTTTTGGGCGGTCTGCTAAAGATGTGCAATACCTGAACTTATTCTCATTCATGTTCAGCATCATGACTTGTAGGTCTTAGTCTGTAGACTTGAGCTGAACATTCAACCAGAAAACTATTGGTGTGCCTAAATGACGTTATTCATAGATCAGTGTTTAAGATTTGACCTAGGTAGGTTGATTGATATTTTGATTAAAATGGTATTAAACTCAGTCTTAACTAAAACCTAACCTCTGTTGTGAGTAACTGTATTCTGAAGAGCACGTAATGATTTATGTTCAGCCAAAAACAACACAAGATTATTTAGGACTTTATTCTTCATTCAAAGTCTCCCACCACATGGTCCATCAGAGACAAATAAAGTGCTTAAACAGTACAACTTTTTTAAGCAGTAAAACAGATGAATGCATTACAAAAATCGGTAAAATGAGGCATAATCAGTATCAGATGCAGATCAGAAGCTGTCCTTGTCTATGATCTGTGTGCAACGGCAGCAAGCCTCTCAAATTCTTTGGTTCCTGTCACCTATGGAAAATGGTAATACGGTAAGTATACTGTAGGTTGATCTAACAAAAAACACTTGGATGGTTCTTAAAAAAATAAAAGGTTTCACTGTTGTCCTGGCAAAGGTCTTTTATGGAACATCTTTGAAAGCTTAAAGAATTCAATGGCCAGATGGTTTAATATCTCTACTCTCAGTTACAAAAACATGCTCATCTCAACTGCACAAATTTCCTGTATTTATGTTAAATTCTTTGAAACACATCTTACCTGTTTTCCTGGTCCAACAGAAAAAGTCTTCATCCACAGTGAGCCCTTTTCTTTGGCTTTTTAATAAAAAGATAAATGAGTAAATAAACAAAGCTATGAGCTGATGTTTTGAGAATGCAGTAGCCCACAGTTACTCATTGCGCGGCTCGTCAAGCTATAATTGTCGGCTCGCATGGTAGCTTACAGTATCACACTACCACTTGCCTTTGAATGCTACTTAAACTGCCACCTCATGGCGATAAGTTGTAATACATTTCACGCAGCTGAATCACGGACAGCGCAAATGAAAGTGACCATGTGGCATTGTTTACAAAACTTGACCGCAACACACGTTTGCAGGCAGGCGACGTGGACCGGTTTTTAATAAAAAAAAGAGACACGAGCTCATTAAAGTAAATGGTCCTAATTGAAAATGTATTGGCCGTGTTATTTATTTTTTGTGGGATGTCCAATTTATGTGTAGAAATGCACAAAGGTGACTTAGTATGTTGTCGTAAAAGTGACTCGCCTTTGATTTTGCACTGCCAATGTGGCTCTTGTGAAAAAAATAGTGAGGATCACTGCAGTAGGCTAATACCACGTTAACAAGGCGCTCTTCAGCTGTTTACTACAGCTGAGTTTACATTCACCACACTAAATCATGCTAACACGGACAAACACAAACAAATAATTTCTTTCAACATAAAGTTAAAGAGAGTAAGTAGTTACTCAATTAGACGACATTTCATTGTTACATAGTCTCAGCTCAGATTCTCTTCTTTATCAGACTTCTCAAAGGCATAGATAGTAAAGGTGTGCACTGCAGGTGTAGCGCAGCGCAAAGGTTCAGGGGCGCTCATCAGCGCCATCTACCTTCGTGGAGTTTGAATTGCGTGAGAAATTGGATGTGTGGCGTGAGTGCGTGTGAAAACAGGCAAAACCGTGTGTCACACAGCGAAAGCGTGAGAGTTGGCAGCTCTGTAAATATGATGGATCAGACTGAGCTGCATTGACAGTGTTAGTGTTAAACTAAAATAAATCCAGAGACAGCAGCCAGGACTCCTGGACTGTCTCAATCATTGTTGTGTTTCAGTAAAATGTCTCAAATGAAAATATGTTGGTGCAAAAAAACAGCTGACTGGAGAAGACTGACTGTAACTGAAGTTGATTTAAACTCACTGAGTGTTACTGGTTTACCTCTCAGACTGACAGATGGAGAAAAGAAAGTGTCCAGTATCCATCTGTCTGTCTATGAAGAGTGACAGGTCCAAAGATCATCCTCCATTTTTCAGTGAAGAACCTGGACCCTCAGACACAAAGTAAGAGACTGTTTCTACTGTAAACTGACCTGATGGAAGATGATGATTTTAGGATGAAGCAGAAATGTTCTGCTGAAAGATTTCTAGTCATGATGCAGATGTTTTAGTGCAGGTAGGTAAGATCCTAGTCTGGGGTTTAGAACCAGGAAGTACTGATGGTATTTCTGTAGTAAAACACCTGAGAACCTCCATTTCAGAATGTCCATCATCAATATTCAGATAGATTTGTCCTCATGTTGAAGTCTGTGAAGATTTTCAATCTGCAAATGATTTTAGTGATGAAGAAATGTGTTGACAGAGAGAGGAAGAGGAGTCCTGTTTCTGTGGAGGAGCAGCTGTCCTGCTGTGCTTTGTGTCAGGACGTCCTGAAGGATCCAGTCTCTAGCAGCTGTGGACACTGGTTCTGCAGACAGTGCATCACCTCATACTGGGACCAGTCTGCTTCATCAGGAGACTCCTCCTGTCCCCAGTGTGGACCAAGATCCAGAAGAAGACTTGGACTGCAGACAGCCAGTCAGAGCAGCACTGTACAAAGTAAGACTGTCCATCTGTCTGCTGATGGACTCTTTTCTGGAAACCTGTTGATTTAATCCAGACACATTGTTGTGTTCTACAGCATGGGGATTTAAGATCATTCTAAATCTCATTGTAAATGATCTCCCAGTCAAATGTCACTGCATTGTTTCTGCTCCAGAGTAATAACAGCAGGACAGAGAGGAGTGAATGCTGTGTATTACAGACAGTCACACTGACTAACAGCCAGACAGCAGCCTGAGACACAACAAGAGACACAGACTCTGAACAACAGCCCACATTAGCTTTCCTGCTAACGTCTCCTTCTTCTCTAACCTACACACATCTTGTCCTGCAGATCCACTTGTTGAACAAGAACCAAACAAACATCCACTGAGGAAAACTGCTCTGCTAACATCAGTTTGTAGCAGTAGATAGTGAAGCAGCTGATGAGTAGCAGCACTTTGAACAGCTTCAAAACTTCACATGTATTGATAGAATATTTCATTAGTTTAGATTCCTCTAGTTTCATTTATTCTCTTTTGTTTTCCTGCACTTCACATATCAGCTTTATTTTAGTCTTCACTGGTTTCTTTCCTCATAACTGAGCTTTGTTAATTACTGCTGAAGCAAATGAAACTCCTGCTGAGAGCAGCCAGTGGGAGGCTTTTATTGTGAAAGAGCCAGAGGAAATGCAGTGTATTTGTCATCTGATTATCAGTGTTTGGTTGGTGGTGCTATTAAAACCAAGAGATGAACATATTGTGCATCATTTTATTGGTAGCTCAGTCTTAAATATTACAACAAGGAAGGAACAACAACAGTGAGCTGTTAGATGAAGAGCTGCAGACAAGCTGCTGAAGCTCAACCTGCTGCCTCTGCTGTCAATCAAACACTAGCACAAGAAAAAAGAGCATTTCTAATGTTTCCTCCAAAAATGTTTCATTGTGAGAAGAAAAAACTTTTTACAACACATTTAAAGTCAGTTTTCTGTTCTTTGTGACTTCAAACAGGGATGAGTGTTTTCTTTCTGTCTCCCCTTTGTTCTTCTTTCCAGCAGATGTTGGTCTGCAGGAGGTTTTAGATGAACATAAGATCAGTCTGAGGAGGAGATGTGAACGTGTGACTGAAGGAAGTGATGCAACAGGAAGTGGAACCCTCCTCAACAGGATCTACACTGAGCTCTACATCACAGAGGGACAGAGTGAAGAGGTTAATACCCAACATGAGGTGAAGCAGCTTGAGACAGCTTCCAAGATGAAGGCCCTCCATGACACTCCAATCAAGTGCCACCACATCTTTAAAGCCTTACCTGACCAACAGAGACACATCAGAGTGGTTCTGACCAACGGCGTCGCTGGTGTTGGAAAAACCTTCTCAGTGCAGAAGTTCACTCTGGACTGGGCAGAGGGTTTGGAAAACCAAGATGTCAGTGTGGTGATTGTGCTTTCATTCAGGGAGCTGAACTTGATCAAAGATGAGCAGTACAGTCTTCTCAGGCTGCTCCATGTTTTCCATCCAACATTACAGAAGGTCACAGCAGAGGAGCTGGCTGTCTGTAAACTTTTGTTCATCTTTGACGGCCTGGATGAAAGCAGACTTTCATTGGACTTCAACAACAGTGAGGTTGTGTCTGATGTCACACAGAAGGCATCAGTCAACGTGCTACTGACAAACCTCATCAAGGGGAAACTGCTTCCCTCGGCTCTGGTCTGGATCACTTCCCGACCTGCAGCAGCCAATCAGATCCCTCCTACATGTGTTGACAGGCTAACAGAAGTACGAGGCTTCACTGACGCCCAGAAGGAGGAGTACTTCAGGAGGAGGTTCAGTGATGAAGAGCTGTCCAGCAGAATCATCTCCCACATCAAGACATCCAGGAGCCTCCACATCCTGTGTGGAGTCCCAGTCTTCTGCTTGATCACTGCTACAGTTCTGGAGCACATGTTGACTACAGAGCAGAGAGGAGAGCTGCCCAAGACCCTGACTGACATGTACTCACACTTTGTGATGGTTCAGACAAAGAGGAAGAAGAACAAGTACCATGAGGGACATGAGACGAGTCCACAGGAGCTGATGGAGGCTGACAGGGAAGTTCTTCTGAAGCTGGGGAGGCTGGCATTTGAACATCTGGCGAAAGGAAACATCATGTTCTACCAAGAAGACCTGGAGCTCTGTGGTCTTGATGTGACAGAGGCCTCAGTGTACTCAGGAGTTTGTACAGAGATCTTCAAAAGAGAGAGTGTGATCTTCCAGAAATCAGTCTACTGCTTTGTTCATCTGAGCGTTCAGGAGTTTCTGGCTGCAGTCTACATGATCCACTGTTACACCAACAAGAAGACAGAGGTGCTGAAGGACTTCCTGGGGAACGACTTGTGGTATAATACTATGTCAAAGGATAACTTCCTGTATGGAGCCATGAATAAATCCCTGCTCAGTAAAAATGGGCACCTGGACCTGTTTGTTCGCTTCCTTCATGGCCTCTCTCTGGAGTCCAACCAGAGACTCTTAGGAGGTCTGCTGGGTCAGAGAATGAACAGTCCAAAAATCATCCAGAGAACCATCAACAACCTGAAGAAGATGAACACTAATACAATCTCTCCTGACAGAAGCATCAACATCTTCCACTGTCTGATGGAGATGAACGACCTCTCAGTTCATCAGGAGATCCAAGAGTTCCTGAAGTCAGAGAACAGATCAAAGAAGAAACTCTCTGTGATCCACTGCTCAGCTCTGGCCTACATGCTGCAGATGTCAGAGGAGGTTCTGGAGGAGTTGGACCTGAGAAAGTACAACACATCAGAGGAGGGACGACGGAGACTGATCCCAGCTGTGAGGAACTGCAGAAAGGCTCGGTGAGTCCTGATCATTAACAGAATCAATCAGTGGAGATTAGTAGTTTAGTTCTTCACATATACACAGGATTACATTATTGTCATTATTCTTAGTTTTACCTCAAACATTATACATCAGTTGAGTTGATTTCTGAAGCTGTTTAAAATGCTGTGAGTATAAAAATGTAGATTATTTTAGTTGGTTGTGATGTTTGTTATTATCTATTATGTATTTGTAATAATTGTTAGATTCTATATTCTTTTTAACCATTTCTTTATCTTCCTTTGTGTGATGGAGGCTTCATGTAACCCTGATAAAACTAATGAAGGAGGTTGTGCTGCAGGTTTTTGAGACACAACATTTTCTAGTTTGTTTTATTCAGTAAGTTTAGTGGTTTAAAACCAGATCTGTATCATTTTCTAAAGATTACTGAAGTCATTGTGACCATGGAGGATGCTGGGGGATGCCTCAGTGCTTTTATTGAAATGACATGGAACAAAATGACCACAGTCAAATTACTAGTGTCACTTTATTAGATGTATATTTTTACATTATTTGTCTCAAGATGATGAACCAGTTTAGTTCTGTTTGTAATCTGTCTTCATTTTCTTTTAGATCTCCTTCAGGCTGTAAGCTCATCATACAAAAACACAAATATTAGCATTCAGTTGTAATGCATCACCTCTTAAAGAGAAACTTCATATTCACTCAAGCATCAATCAGATATCCTGGGTTCAGTTAACACACTGTGTTTGTATAAAAAGTGTTTAGTTTCATTTCTGCAGCGTTTGGCAGCAGTCATCAGATTTTTCCTGCGTATGGACGTGAACAGTCGTAGCTGACAGTAGTAGGTAGCAAAGAGAGATCATCTCTCCAACTGGAACTGTTCACTGAGTTCAACTCATTCTAAATGTTCTGGAGTCAAAGTGAAGAAATGTTTTCATCAACCAGATGTCTTCATTCTGACTGTGTGGATCAAATCACACTGACAGACTGTGGACAGTATGGAAGCCTAAATGTAACTCCATTTTCCCTCCTTCATCTACAAGATGAAAGCAGAACAGAGATTGTCATTAAAAGTCTGCAGCTATGAGAGAGACTGAAGAGAGTCATTGTGTAATGTCAAACACAGTAAGATGAGATGAGCTGAACCACAGATGTTCATCTGATGATCACCTCACTCTGTTTCATACTCATTCAGTCTGGATCTAAAATGTAAATGATCTGATTATATAACAGATTTTATATGTTTTCTAATCACAGACTTGAAGGATGTAGACTCTCCGAGACTCACTGTGAAGTTGTGGCCTCAGCTCTGAAGTCCAACCCTTCCTATCTGACAGAGCTGGACATGAATAATAATGACCTGGAGGATTCATCAGTGAAGCATCTGTCTGCTGGACTGGAGAGTCCAAACTGTAGACTGGAGACTCTGAGGTCAGTTCACTGACTGGAGCTGTTGTAGGTTTCCTTTATTTATTTAGTTCAAATCATTGACTGATGTGTCAGATGTTCTTTAGTTGATAAATGTTCAGTATTTCCATGAGCACAAATCTGAAGAAGTTTTTAGTTTTTCTCAAATGTTGTGTTTTTCCAAATGGCTGAACAATTGTTTTTTATTGTGGCTCCAAATAGAAGTGAAAGACTTGAGCAGGGTTCATTTAAAGGTGACAGAAGTGGAATCATGATGGGAGATGATGTGAGCCTCCACAGGTTCATGTTGTGCTCCATCAGTCAGTGAAGATGAAGTCAGTAGTGATGAGGCCGTAGAGTGTGTGAGGATGTGAATGAGGCTGTTGTTCATCCTCTGCTTCTGCTGCTCATTTGAACCTGACAAAAGGTTGAGCTCATTTCCAGAGTCGAGGGTCTCTGACTAAAAAGGCTCAGTCTCCTCTGGTTTTTAGCCTCCACCCAGGAATTAGTAGCAGAGCTCTACTGGAGGAGGGTTAACATGTCAGAGATACAATCAGGGACCAACATCATACCAGACTGAAAGTCATCATTGAAACTTTAACATCTGTTCTAAAATACACAGAGAAGCAGTGAAGGGATGCTACAACTGGTGTTACATGTTAGTGGATTAAGTCAGTAAGTGATGCCGTCTGTAGAAGATATGATGAAGATCCACATAACAGAAGGACAAAGTCAGTCAAACATGTCTGAGTAGATTTAATCTACATCTTTTATTCTTTACTCAGATTGATTGACTGCAGTTTGTCAGAGATCAGCTGTTATTCTCTGGTATCAGCTCTGAAGTCCAACCCCTCCCATCTGAAACATCTGAACCTGAGTGACAACAACCTGAAGGATTCGGGAGTGAAGCAGCTGTGTGGTTTTCTGGAGAGTCCAGACTGTAGACTGGAGACTCTGAAGTGAGTTCACTGTCTGTTACTGTTGTATCAAATCAAAATAAAATAATTTATATGGCACTTTTTATACTTTGAAATCAATACAACGTACCTCACAGAGGCTAAAAACAGAAAAGACAAAACCCAACCCTCCCACCCCCGTAAGAGCACAGAGATACAGCAGAGAGACACACACACACACGTTCACACTGACTGTACACACTAGAGAGACATGGCTGAGCACCGAGTCCTGGAGCAAGAAGACAGCCTCCTTTGGGGGCCGACCACACTGAGAGGGCCTCCAGCCCACGACTACAGGGAGCACCGCCATAAAGACAGAAAAATGATCAAAGGTCTGATTAAAAGGAACAAAGGAAATCAATTAAAAGCCTGATTAAAAGGTGGGTCTTGATCCTCTTTTTAAAAACATCAACAGTCTCTGCAGCCCTGAGGTTCTCCAGCAGGCTGTTCCACAATCAGCAGCCATAATAACTAAAAGCCGCCTCCCTGTGTGTTTTTGATTTAACTTTAGGTCTGGTTAAAAGGCCAGTGCTAGAAGACCTCAGGGTCCTCCAGGGTTGATGTGGTTAAAGTAAGTCAGATAAATAAGAACAGGAAGCCAATGCAGCGATTTTCAAACCGGTGTAATGTGCTCCCCCCTCTGGTCCTCATCAGCACTCGTGCGGCTGAATTCTGTGGTGATTGGAGGCTAGACTTTTTTGGGGATACCAGAGAGCAGGACATTACAGTAATCTAAACAGCAAGAGATAAAAGCATGCATCAGTACCTCCATATTGGCCTGAGAGAGAAATGGGCGGAGTCTGGCTATATTCTTAAGATGGTAAAAGCCCATCTTTGTTATGTTTTTGATATGTTTGATAAAACTAAGCTCAGAGTAGAGATGAAGCCTCATGAGGCATCAGACCACTTGAGCCAACTGGTCAGAGAAAGGGTTCATCTCTTGAAGCTCCATGTGCACATGACACCACCTACTGGCCAGGTGTATAATCACAGGCAGCTGTAGCTCTTCACCACATGCGTGATGCATTGACTTGTGTCTGTAATGGCTCCTGGGAATGACTATGAATTACAAAACAATGTATGACCAAATAATTTCTTTACTTAAATTATCACATGTGTATGATCAAATATTTTTGTGAATATATTCTGTGTGAGTAACTTTTCCCAGAATGGTCGTATCATATGATATGGCAGGTTGTGTAATGTTTTTCTGTCACTTTAGGCAAATGGCATGGGCTTAAGCAGGCAGAGGAAAGTGAAAGTGGTTGTGGAACTAGGAAGAGGGCACTGAATATGTCTCTTCATAGCTGGCTCCATCCTCTTATCTATCTTTCTCTCCTAAATCTCTCTCTCTCTAAACTCTCCAGATTATATAAACTCTATCCAGACTCTGAATTGACCACAACTCTCTATCAAAAACCCAGAGGGGTTTATATTGCTGTCAAACCTGAATCAGTCACGTGGTACAGCCGAGCAGCGATGCTTATTTTAGGCTCCTCCCCTAAATGAAGCAAGCCTCCATACGTACTTCACGTAAACACTCCCTGCATTACTGGACACACGCTTTGAAGGCTCAGCACATCCCATAACATCACTAGCTCAAAAGATCACACCCAGATTTTTAACAGTTTGTGATTTAAAATCCTGTAATTTTAAGTTTCTCTCTCTGGCCTTCAGGACCAATGACTAAAACCTCTGTTTTGTCCTGGTTGAGCTCCAGGAAATTCGCTGCCATCCATGACTTGATATCTACGATGCAGTTAAAAAGGGCATCAATAGTCCCTGTGTCATCAGGAGACACGGCCAAGTACAGTTGTATATCATCATAGCTATGAAAGCTGATGCCGTGCCTCCTGATGACACCCCCAAGGAGAATCATGTAGAGATAAAAAGGAACTGGACCTAAAAGTGACCGCTGGGGAACCCCATACTTGTTCTCATGGGTTTCTGAGGAACATGTATCCATACTCACAAAAAAGTGTTGATCTGTGAGGTAAGAGAGGAACCAGCTGAAAACAGTACCAGAGAGGCCGACCAGGTTCTTCAGTCTGTTTAATAAAATGTGATGGTCTACTGTATCAAATGCAGCGGTTAGATCCAGCAGTACCAAGACTGTGAGTTTATGTTCATCCAAGTTGAATCTTTAAAAGGGCTGCCTCGTTACTGTGGTTCATCTTAAAACCAGACGACGCTGGTTTGTTTGTCTTTAAAAAATAATTTACTTGGTTAAAAACCAGTTTTTCTAAAATCTTAGTTCAAAATGTTAAGTTGGATACAGGCCAGTAATTTTTAAGAAGGTTATGGTCTAGATTGCTCTTCTTCAGAAGGGACTTCACCACCACCGTTTTGAAGGAGGTGAGGAAGACACCCATCTGAAGAAAGCATTTCACAATGTTTAACAACTGTTCCTCAAGGAGCCCATAAAATGTTTTAAAACTGGGAACTGGATCTAAAAGGCAGGTTGTGGGGTTTACCTGGGAGAAAACTCCACCAAGTGTCCTTGCATTAACCAGGGCAAAACTCTCCGGTGTTTCCTCAGGTAAAATCAGAGATCCAGGTGTGGCGACAGTTAAAATCTGTTGAGGTAAAAGACTGGATCTGATATCATCAATTTTGCCTCTGAAGTGGTCTGCAAAGTCCTTACAGAGGGTGTCTGATGTTATATTGTGGGACCCAGGCCAGCTGACAGTCTTGCCTGGGACGAGATAATCCAAACTCAACTGTTTCTGTTTAAGGTAACGTGTTGTGTCAGGCAAGCTTTTATACTAGCGAATGGACGTTAACATTAGAGCTACGTTACGTTACAAGGCTGGTAAACGTTGGCTGCGCTGTTTCTGTACGTTCACTTTAGTCCCAGCTTTACCGTAACCGCCCTTTTTAAAATATTTGTTAAGATAATCTTTAAGGCCTCTCTTTTCTTCTTCTCTTCTTCTCCCCATCTTTCCTTTTCTGAACATCGGACTTGTGCTGACCGGACATTTTGAGCGTACGGAACTTCCAATCAAACGGCAACATCAAATTTTGATCAGTGGCCAAACCATTTTTGGGTTGGGGATGGGGGTGGTTCTTCACCACTATTTCAAGGAAGAAAAGTAAAGTAGGAAGAAAACAAATGAAAAGCGATTATGTAACTCAAATATTACGTTATTTTGTTCCACAAATAGGCCTATTTTATTTTTTTATTTTTTTAAATTATTCCATAATTTAAAGAGGACCCAGTTCTGGGCCCCCTCTCTACCCTGGGCCCGGGACAGCAGACCTGTTTGTCCCCCCCCCCCCCCCCCCCCCCCATCGGCGGGCGTGGTGGGACCTGTTAAAATTACTATTTTTTAAGAGATTTATGGTGGAGAAGAGGAATTTAGGATTACTATGGTGTGGGTGTAACGTGTAGTGGGGGACGGTGGGGGTGAGTGAGGGGGAGAGACTCTGTGTGCACATGATTTAACAGTGAGTCAGGAGGTGGCTGAAGTGCAGGACCAGACAGTCAGGTTGATGTTAACTGATAAAAGCTGTGAACCCTCCTGATTTGGACATTAGTCAGTTTATTAACAATGAACATGTTCTCTGATAAGTGCAGTTAATCTGTACAAATTAACTTTTAAAATATAAACAAAATGTATTCATGAGTTTATTAACTGTTAATCTATTATTATGATTTGTGTTTTTAAATGGTCAGTCAGTCATTTTCTAAACCCGTTTAGTCCTGTTAGGGGTCACGGGGGTCTGCTGGAGCCTATCCCAGCTGTCATCGGGCGAGAGGCAGGGGTACACCCTGGACAGGTCGCCAGTCCATCGCAGGGCCAACATTCACACTGACATGCACACCTACGGGCAATTTAGAGTCACCAATGAACCTAATGAGCATGTCTTTGGACGGTGGGAGGAAGCCGGAGTACCCGGAGAGAACCCACGCAGACACAGGGAGAACATGCAGACTACACACAGAAAGGCCAGCCGGCCCATGGATTAGAACCGGTGACCTTCTTGCTGTGAGGCATCAGTGCTAACCACCTCGCCACTGTGCCGTGTTTTTAAATGGTCATATATAATATTTATATTGGCTAATACTACTGTATATTCATCAGTATATATATATCAATCATTGAACATTCATCAATCATGATCATTCCTAAACCACACATGTCAAACTCAAGGAACATAACTGTATCAGGGTAGATAATATTTTGCATCAATTAGCTCCTCCTCCCAACTTTATTGACTCATCAGAGTCTAATGGTTGCCTTGCTCAGCATATTCATACGGTTGACCAATAAAAGCTCAACCATTAGAGCACTAAATACTAAAATATGTTTACTGGTAAAGCCTTAGATGTATCAGTTTGTAAGGTGCGGATATAGGAGGAGTCGAAGTTGCAGGTAAAAAAAGTAGTTACTTTATTTTCTATACTTTAACAACTATAAAATCAGGGGAAAGGGTAGAAGGAAAAGTTTGGGGGTGGCGAGAGTGGCTTTCTCTCAGTGGCATTTTTTTTCCTTCCAGGTGACGCACATCAGGTCCTAATAAGCTCTGAGCGCAGACGCACTCAGCGGGCGGCCTCTCCGCAGCTCCTCTGCGGCACTGTCCAGGGTACTGAAGGTGACAGGTTAATGTAACACACAAACCGCAACACAGTTAGCAGACAACAGGCTAAATCTGTTCCATGGTAGCACACGCTGCTAACAGAAAACTGACTATAAACACCACTGCAGCTAAACACCACTCTGTTAGCATATATGCTAACATACAGACACACTGAAAGTGACCATTAGCCAAATAACAGCATGTTTAACAGGGCATTATCATTAGCATGCTAACTTGGTTAGCTCCTCTGATTGAGTTTGACACCACTGTCCTAAACAATCGATCAAACCACATCAGTCTAATAAAACAGGCTATGACCATGAACTGACATCTGCTGACTAAAGCACAACCCGATAGGAAATCAATCATAACATTATGTTTCATATCGGATCAGTTTCTGATGAACTGACATTGAGGCTGGGTCATCTGTGTTCTTCCATGTTCTTCCATGTTCTTCTGAAACATTTTAAAGTTGGTCTTATACTCGTCTTCACTGACACTGTCCAGCAGGGATGTATCTATTTCGTTTTTTGAGGACGTCATCCAGTATCGGGGTGTGGTGGACATTTTTAAAAGGCACAGGTTTTGTGGGCAGCACGCGCCGTGTGTGGTGTCTGTCTCTAGGCAACAGTGACAGCGCCACGCGCAGTTAGAGACAGGTAGAGACACAGAGGAGCAGAGTCTGGGAAGGCTTTAGATCAATACTGTTAGATTTAGTGTTAGTAATGTGTGTGATATGTGTATTGGACATTTATGGAAATACGGAATAAATCCCGTATTGGCTTAATACGTGACGTGACATTTAATTAGCAAATAAGGGACGATTCCATATTTTACGGGACGGGTTTCAACCCTAGGTGCCACCAGGACTCGGCTAGTGCTGGTGCTGGAGTTCCGGTGGTGATTGAGCCGGTCCACAGCAGCGTGCTGTTGTCTGTGGCCGTCATGCTCCACTCACCAGCACCAGATGTTCTCAGGTGGCTGATCAGCTTCACCTGTGTCCTGGCAACAATGGAGGAATCCATAAGGACTTTGTCCCTGTCCCTGAGGTCAGCCCTCAGACTAGAGACAGTGTCCCCCAGTTTTGAAAGGGTGCGGAGGCAGGACTCTCACACCGACAGCATACCTGCAGCTGGTTAGGAGACTAGGCGTCCAGTGAGCAGGACAGGTGAGGTTAGCTTCAGTTACTAAAAACATGCAGCTAGCCAAACAGCCGGGGAGCAGGTCGTTCAAATCCGGAGGAAAATTAAACGATAGGTCTGTCCAATAGTTAAAAAATATATAAATAAAAGTTTTAAACAGACTGTCTTATTTCTGATTTCAGTCTGAACTGATCGGTCCACTAAAAACAAGATAATTCCCACCGTCTAATGTTTAAGCAAACTGAACGTTCCCGTTGCGTTCCCTGTTCTGCATTACAAAGTAAATGCTCAGTATATTCAGTTGTAGATCTGATTAATCACCAACTTAATCTAAAACATTTCCAGAACTTTCCTCCATGAATCTGTAAATGTCCTTTAGTTCAAGACGAGTGTTTGTATCAGAAACTGTAGAAAATGTCCACTGTTAGTTGTTAAAGTCAATGAAGCTTAAAGGCTGTTAGTACACAGTAATGTTGAGCTGCACATTTAAAACCTGAACACATCTGATTGAATTATTCATCATTTAATCTACATCTTTTATTCTTTATTTAGGTGACAGATGACACTTTGGACATGCTAATGTAACATTTCTTTTTAATATTCACTTTTAATACTTTGTATACTTTTTGTTCTTTTTATAGTTCTCTATTTTTATTCATATTGTTGATTGTTTGGGATTAATAAAGAAACGATCTATCTATCTATCTATCTATCTATCTATCTATCTATCTATCTATCTATCTATCTATCTATCTATCTATCTATCTATCTATCTATCCATCCATCCATCCATCCATCCATCCATCCATCCATCCATCCATCCATCTATTCTTTATTCAGATTGGAGAGATGCAGTTTGTCAGAGATCAGCTGTGATTATCTGGTCTCAGCTTTGAAGTCCAACCCCTCCCATCTGGAACATCTGGACCTGAGTGGAAACAACCTGAAGAATTCAGTGAAGCAGCTTCTTGATCTTAAGAAGAGTCCAGACTATAAACTGGAGACTCTGAGGTGAGTAGATGGTTCCAGTCAGTCCATGCTGCTTTCATCAGTATTGTCCTAAACACAGTTAGTTTCAAAGATCCAGTGTTTCCTGTAAACCTGCAGCTTCTCAGTGAAGCTGTGAGAGGAGAATGGAGACAGGCTTCAGGATTGGACAGAAAGACTGAAAGAGAGACAACAGTCTGCCAGTCGGCTCTGAACAGGACTGAAGTCCCTGCTGCTTTTTATACTGGATGAGCTGCATCACTGACTGACAGCTGATGAAGGGAGACTCTGGAAACACTCATCTCCTCTCTTCTTTTGTCTTCTCTCTACAGATGGTGGTACTGGTCTTTGTGAAGAGGACAGTGTGTGAGAGGATGATCTGTGTTGTTGGGACATGAACCTGGTGGTGAGCTATGGAAGCTCACCATGCATAACCAAGTTAACCACATGTTTTGTCTTTGTCTTGGAAACAAAGGGAAGCCCTGGAAACACCAAGTCCCACAATCCTCCAGGTGTGAAAACTGACTCAGCAGTTTACTGGCTTGACAGTGGCATGTGACCTCTGAGGTCATCAGGTCATATAAAATGTGCTGTTTGGCCTTTGTTCTCTCTCTTACCCTTTCTCGACTCCACACCACCACGTGGAGACCCCCAGCTGCTCGACTGCAGCTGGGTGCCAAGTAGTCTGCTAACAAAGAGCAACTACCTCAGGCCTGTTCCACATACAGCAGCGAAGCGAGTTCCTGCTGGGGAATCTGCACCAGCTCTTTTAGCCAACAAACAAAAGATTTGCAGGCTAAACTCCCAAACAACAGGAGCCACGCAGCTAGTTAGCACAGAGCTGTTAACGAACCACTTCAAAGGACTCAAGGAGCGGCCGGTTTCCCTCCAACGTCTGCCTTCAGGAACATACAGCAAGGACTTCAACTTTTCCCTGTTTGGTTTTCCATCAGGAACCGCCAGCTAAAGGAACAAAACCAGAAATGGACTTTCCACCAACTTGTAGTATGACCTGGGCCTAGTTAAGCTAAGCTATGCATAGAACTTTGATTTGATGTGATATTTGTTTTTATTGAGTTGTTTAGTATAGTGAATTGATGTTAGTTTAGATTATGCAGCACATAGACTCAGGGTCTCTTGCATGCTAAACTAACCATCCTTTCTTTAACCTGGCACCTCTTATCACTGTGACAAAGACGTCGTCACAGGCCTGGGACAGCACACGATGTTGAACAATGGGATTCACATCAAGGTACAATAATTCCTTTAGGTTTGGTGGTGAGTGCACGCACCACTTACAGGTCAATAAAATAACACACATCACCACATTTAGTTTAGAGTATTTGGTAATTTATTATTTTTGTCATATTTGTTTTCACCTGTTCTCACCAATGATGATTCCTTTTCTCTGTCCCAAGGATCAACCAGAACTGTGGCTGAGGCCCAATCATATAGGATCAGAGATTGCTGGCAGGTGTGTTGGATGTGGGGTATACCAGTTGAAAGTAGGTCAGGGGTGATGTTGTTTGTCGTATAATAAGTTAGGCTTGTTGATGTAAAATGTGCGAATACAGAGTAGCACAATATGTTAGAATGTTATGGTGGTATTTGGAAATTATGTTTATGTTGTCATAGGGAAATCAGGGGAGTAAATTGATTACTGTAGCGAATGGTTGGTCCAGAGGGAGGGGCTGAAAGTATAAAACCTCTGGCTACCAAGGCCGCAAGATAGTGATGGGCAATTGAGGCTTTGTCGAAGCCTCGACACGTGATTCAAAAAAAGGTTTATTACTCGAAGCTTCAATGACACAGTGCTCTATTAGGACATCTAGTGGACAATAAAATGTAGTGCAATGGAGAGTTGTCTCACTGGTTCATGCTTGGTATTATGGTTTAGTAGTGTTAGAGAATATTTGTACTGAATGAAACAGTGTCAAACCAAATCTCTCTTGACTCATTATTTGCTTCGAAGACTCATCTCTCCCGAAGAGCCGAAACAACCAAACCAGTGACTGGGTTTCTGAATGAAGCAGTGAAATGGTTCATACGTCACAAAGCATGTGATTTGTCCTCCTAACCAAAACTATACACACACTTCTGACTATATGTCTATATCTTATCTATAACACTATTTAGAACTATCTATGTAACTATGTCTATCAGTATAGTGTTATCTAACTATGTAACTAATTCTATTTCTCTCTGAATCTTACAATCTATCTCAATAAAATACGCAACTAACTCTAACAAGCCAACCTACTCTGCAAAGAAACATTCAAATGAGCACCACTAAATAGGGATAGGATATCCGGGATATCTCCGAACTCACTCGATCCCACCAGGTGATTCACATGACAAACCGAACACCTCAGCTGATTCTTTTGCCGCTGAAGCATTTGAAGCACTTGAACTGCTTCGAACGTCATTCAAGTGCTTTAAACGTCACCAGTCACGTGACTGAACCACGGCTCGGCACAGTGGTTCGATACAATTGTTTTATGAGCTACGGCGCATGTGTCGGAGCCTCGGGTGTCAGAGGGCCATCACTACCGCAAGGTGTGAGAGTTAAAGAGAATTGGATGGGATGTTTGCCAAACAGGTTGCCAGTTGTTTCCACATTTTTTTTTTTCTGTAAATAAAGCCACGTTTCGTTTGCAACCAAAAGCCATTTCCTTGATGTTTTTCTTCCGACGGACTATTTGAACCCAGTTTTGTGACAATCACATTCCACATGTCAACTGACCAGCAGCTGCCATCTTGACACACCCACAACCAGCGACCATTTTGACACACACACCCACACACACCTGTATAAAGTATTCTGTAGTTAGATTGTATGTTTACTTTTATTCTTGTAATAAATGTCTTTTAAACATACCAGTTGTCTGTTTAATGTTGCACAAGAGTGAATACTGCCAACCTCTACACTACCAAGGACTCCAAATTCCTTCAACTTTAACTAGTTGTTAACATGGTAATTTTGGTTATAGTTATTACAGTTGTTCTCAGTGGCTTTGGTGTTTTTCTCAGATCAGAATGAAAGTTCTCACAATTATTAGTTCAACCTCCACAACATTGAGTCATTTGTGCACATCATCGTAGCAGTTTCTCATTCCTTTGAACAAATTGCAAATGCTTTTGGACATGAATCAGTTACTTTCATACAATTCTCTGCTGTTTTATAACATTATCATTTGCTGGAGTGTCTGAGTGTCTGAGACCCCCTGTACGTGCGTCACGTGAGTAAGCGTATTGCGTCATTTCCTGCTTCTGCACCGTGTGGTACTGCTGTTTACGGACTGTTACCTTTGCTCTAATTTCATAAAACTTTCGGTTTATAGTGAGAACTTTTCACGTTCCTTCAATCACCACTGCTACTTTTTTGAACCACACATAATCCCTCGTCTTACTAAACTTTGCCAACTTCAGCGACTATGGCTTCTCCCTCTGCTTCCCCTTCTCTGTCCTGTGTCTCGTGCCACATGTTTAGCTACTCCTCTGCCTCCTTTAGTGGTAATGGTATGTGTAACAAATGTAGTTTATTCGTAGCACTGGAGGCGAGGCTTTCTGAATTGGAAGCACGGCTCCGCACCGTTGAAAACCAACCAGCAGCTAGCCAGGGCCCTGTAGCCGGTGCGGACCGACCAAGAGTAGCTCCTGTTAGCGTAGCTCCAGTTAGCTGTCCCCCTACAGCTCCCGAACAGCCGGGAAACCAGGGCGGATGGGTGACGGTACGAAGGAAGCATAGTACCACTCGGCCCGTGGATCACCACCAAACCCTTCGCGTCTCCAACCGATTTTCCCCACTCAGCGACACACCCGCTGAGAAACCAACTCTGGTGATTGGCGACTCTATTTTACGGAACGTGAAGATAGAGAATCCAGCGGCCATAGTTAAATGCATTCCAGGGGCCAGAGCGGGCGACACCAAATCTTATCTCAAACTGCTGGCTAAGACTAAGGTTAAATACGGTAAAATTGTTATTCACGTCGGCAGTAACGACACCCGGTTACGCCAATCGGAGGTCACAAAGCTTAATGTGGAATCGGTGTGTAAGTTTGCTAAAACCATGTCGGACTCCGTAGTTTTCTCTGGTCCCCTGCCCAATCTGACCAATGATGACATGTTTAGTCGCACGTCATCATTCCATCGCTGGTTATCTAGGTGGTGTCCAGAAAACAACGTGGCCTTCATAGATAATTGGCACACTTTCTGTGGAAAACCTGGTCTGATTAGGCGAGATGGCATCCACCCAACTTTAGCGGGTGCTGCACTCTTCTCTAGGCAGAGTTGTAGTCTTACACACTTCTCTGGAGCTTCTCTAGCACTGTCGCACAACCAAAATTCTATAAATTCTATAGATGTTCTGTCTGCTCCCAGATTATTTAAACCAAAAAACAACAACAGAGGAGTCACTCATTTGAACCTGATACAAATCAGAACAACTTCACTGGCAGAACAGAAGAATAGGAAAATTAAATGTGGTCTTTTAAACATCAGATCTCTCTCATCCAAATCTCTTTTAGTGAATGATCTGATAACTGATCATCAGATTGATCTATTTAGTTTGACTGAAACGTGGCTGCAGGATGATGAATATGTTAGTTTAAATGAGTCCACGCCACCCAGTCATAGTAATTATCACATTCCTAGAAGCACAGGTAGAGGAGGAGGAGTGGCAGCAATCTTCCTCTCTGATTTATCTATTAATCCTAGACCTAAGGAGAGCTTTAATTCATTTGAAAGTCTTACCCTTAGTCTTGCTCATCCAGACTGGAAGAGACAAAAACCAATTCTTTTTGTTGTGGTGTATCGCCCACCTGCTCCTTATTCTGAGTTTTTAGCTGAATTCTCTGAGTTTCTATGTGATTTAGTTCTTAGAACAGATAAAGTCATTATAGTAGGTGACTTTAACATCCATGTTGATGTTGTCAGTGACAGCCTTAGCTCCTCATTTACATCATTACTAGATTCAATTGGCTTTTCTCAGAATATAAACGGATCAACTCACAGTTTTAATCACACCTTAGATCTGGTATTAACATACGGCATAGAAACTGAAGGTTTAACTATATTTACCCATAACCCTCTTTTATCTGACCATTTCCTCATAACCTTTGAATTTACTATAATGGATTACGCAAGAACTGAAAAGACGTATCATTACAGTAGATTTTTATCTGATGATGCTGTAACTAGATATAAAGAATTAATTCCTTCTTTATATATCCCAGTGCCATGTGTCAATAATGTGGACAACAGCAACCACAATTTAACTCCTGCACTATTAGATGATTTTGTTAATGGCACTGCAGCATCTCTTAGTTCAGCTCTAAACTTAGTTGCTCCTCTGAAAAAGAAGGTCATGAATCGGAGGAGGCTAGCTCCCTGGTATAATTCACAGTTATACTGTTTAAAACAGGCAGCCCGAAAGCTAGAAAGAATCTGGCATTCGAGCTATCTTCAATAATTAAAGCATCTAAACCATCAACCTGTCTTCTAGATCCAATCCCAATTAAATTGCTCAAAGATGTTCTTCCATTAATTAACACCTCCATATTGAACCAGATAAATGTATCTTTATTAACAGGATATGTGCCTCAGTCTTTTAAGATTGCTGTAATTAAGCCCCTACTTAAGAAAGCCACTCTAGATCCAAATGTTTTAGCCAACTATAGACCAATCTCCAACCTTCCTTTTATTTCCAAAATTCTAGAAAAAGTTGTTGCTAATCAGTTGTGTGACCACTTAAACAGGAATGGTCTGTTTGAAGAGTTTCAGTCAGGTTTTAGAGTTCATCATAGTACAGAAACAGCTCTGGTTAAAGTTACCAATGATCTCCTCATGGCTTCAGATAGTGGACTTGTCTCTAGACTAGTTCTGCTAGATCTTAGTGCTGCATTTGACACGATTGATCATAATATTTTACTACAGAGACTTGAAAGTGAGATCCAGATTAAAGGAACTGCATTAGATTGGTTTGAATCCTATCTGTCTGACAGATTCCAGTTTGTTCATATCAACCATGATTCCTCTACTTATACAAAAGTAAGTTATGGAGTTCCTCAGGGTTCTGTGCTAGGACCAATACTCTTCACTTTATACATGTTGCCATTAGGGAAGATTATTAAAAAACATGGCATAAACTTCCATTGTTACGCAGATGACACCCAGCTATATTTATCCATGAAACCAGATGAAACTAATCAGCTGGTTAAACTCCAAGCATGCCTTAAAGACATAAAGGCTTGGATGACCTGTAATTTCTTACTCTTGAACTCAGACAAAACAGAAGTTATTGTATTTGGTCCTAAGCATCTCAGAGATTCATTATCTAATCACTTGGTTTCTTTGGATGGCATTACCTTGGCCTCCAGTACTACTGTGAAAAACCTTGGTGTTATATTTGATGAGGATATGTCCTTTAAATGTCACATTAAGCAAGTTACCAGGACTGCCTTCTTTCATCTACGTAATATCATCAACATTAGGAACATCCTGTCTCAGAATGACGCTGAGAAACTAGTTCATGCATTTGTGTCTTCCAGACTGGATTATTGTAATTCATTACTGTCTGGATCCAAATAACTCTTTAAAAAGCCTCCAACTGATTCAAAATGCTGCATCCAGAGCATTGACAGGAATTAACCAGAGAGATCATATTACTCCAGTTTTAGCTTCTCTTCACTGGCTCCCCTTAAAGTCTAGAATAGAATTTAAAATCCTCCTCCTTACATACAAGGCCCTCAAAGGCCTAGCTCCATCATATCTTAAAGACCTCATTGTACCATATCATCCCAACAGATCACTTCGGTCTGAAAGTGCAGGCCTACTTGTGGTTCCTAGAATTTCAAAGAGTAGAATGGGAGGTAGAGCTTTCAGCTATCAGGCTCCTCTCCTGTGGAACCAGCTCCCAGTTTGGGTTCGGGGAGCAGACACTCTCTCTACTTTTAAGGTCAGGCTTAAGACTTTCCTTTTTGATCAAGCTTATAGTTAGGGCTGGACTAAACCATCCCTTAGTTATGCTGCTATAGGCCTACGCTGCTGGGGGACGATGCACCAAACACATGTTCTCCTTCGTTCTTCTCTCTCCTCTCTCGTGTCCTACACTTTCTTTTTCTCTGGCACAGAGCTCCTGCCCTCTAAATTCTTATCTGCTACTAGTCATGACATTCTGTGCTATTACTATGTAGAATGTTTACTGCTGCTCTCTCTTCTTCCGAGTATCTCTGGCCTGGATTTGAGTGTTTCCTGTGGAGCTCCATACTACATCTGTTGTCGTGGTCTCATCAGCCTGCCCAGTCTCCATGGGATCCTGCTGTTATCCACTTGGGTATCGTTTGAATTTGAACGATTCCGATTCCGATTCCGATTCCGATTCCTAACGATTCTCAATTCCGATTCTTTTAAGAGGCAGGGTCAAAAAAGGTTTAGGATATTTTAAATGAGATAGCTAGCCAGCGGTCTTTCTGAAGGAAATAGTCTGACCTTCTCCATCAATTTTTATTCGATGAACTTTTTCCTTTTTATGAGCCTACTATGAATTTCTCAACTACAATATTAATATCAAATCTATAAACTGAAATATTATAATTTATGAAAATACTTTCACAGGGGTACACTTCCCTTGCAAGCTTTATTTTTGAAAATCTCATGAAAACACATTTGCACATGAGTGTATGATGCTGCAGGTACTTAAACATGTTACTGTGCTCCTGTATCTTCTTGCCGCTATGGTGAACGGAGTAGACGCAGCACATCGCGGAGTCGTGGAGTCATCAGCCTGGCTAACGTTCTCAATCTCAGGTCGTAAATTGTCTATGAAAAAAACATATGTGGGCTAATTTGTTAGCTGCCGCAAGATGTTAATGTTGGCGCAAGACATATTATTTAATGTATATTGTTTCGGACTGCAGTGTAGTCACTGCGGTGCCAGAATGGGGGTCGGAGCTAGAGCCGGAGGAAGAGGCAGCGGAGGACGGCCGGCGCAGCGCACCAAAGACGGGGCACACATTTATTTGTACTCCATGAACTCCGTGCACCCTCCTATGCACGAAACAATCTTATTGCAGATGTTGCATTTTGCAGAGACATTTTGTTTAGAAAAGTGAAGCCACACTTTGGACCTCCGACGCACATTACCCATGTTCAAATAGACGTTCGGTTAAGCCAACGCTTCCGATGGAAGCTTCTTCATTGGTGTTCAGCGGTTTCTTCTTCCAGTCGGTGGACTGGGAATCGAAACTAGGAATCGAAAATTAAACTTTTAAACGATTACGGGAAAATCACAAAGCTAGTCCCGGTTCCAATCGATTCTCGATTCTCGATACCCAACCCTACTCCTACCTGAATGAACAATTCTCCAACCTGTCTATGATTCCTCTTATATTTTCAAACTGTCATGTAACATCATCAGTTTGTATCATACTATCCCACTTGTATGCTTTAGTCAGATATGTGTATTGATGACAGATATATGTTTATCTTGCTGTGTGAGAAGAAAACACTCTTTACAACACATTTAAAGTCAGTTTTCTGTTCTTTGTGACTTCAAACAGGGATGAGTGTTTTCTTTCTGTCTCACGTTTGTTCTTCTTTCCAGCTGATGTTGGTCTGCAGGAGGTTTTATATGAACATAAGATCAGTCTGAGGAGGAGATGTGAACGTGTGACTGAAGGAAGTGATGTAACAGGAAGTGGAACCCTCCTCAACAGGATCTACACTGAGCTCTACATCACAGAGGGACAGAGTGAAGAGGTTAATACCCAACATGAGGTGAAGCAGCTTGAGACAGCTTCCAAGATGAAGGCCCTCCATGACACTCCAATCAAGTGCCACCACATCTTTAAAGCCTTACCTGACCAACAGAGACACATCAGAGTGGTTCTGACCTACGGCGTCGCTGGTGTTGGAAAAACCTTCTCAGTGCAGAAGTTCACTCTGGACTGGGCAGAGGGTTTGGAAAACCAAGATGTCAGTGTGGTGATTGTGCTTTGGTTCAGGGAGCTGAACTTGATCAAAGATGAGCAGTACAGTCTTCTCAGGCTGCTCCATGTTTTCCATCCAACATTACAGAAGGTCACAGCAGAGGAGCTGGCTGTCTGTAAACTTTTGTTCATCTTTGACGGCCTGGATGAAAGCAGACTTTCATTGGACTTCAACAACAGTGAGGTTGTGTCTGATGTCACACAGAAGGCATCAGTCAACGTGCTGCTGACAAACCTCATCAAGGGGAAACTGCTTCCCTCGGCTCTGGTCTGGATCACTTCCCGACCTGCAGCAGCCAATCAGATCCCTCCTACATGTGTTGACAGGCTAACAGAAGTACGAGGCTTCACTGACGCCCAGAAGGAGGAGTACTTCAGGAGGAGGTTCAGTGATGAAGAGCTGTCCAGCAGAATCATCTCCCACATCAAGACATCCAGGAGCCTCCACATCCTGTGTGGAGTCCCAGTCTTCTGCTGGATCACTGCTACAGTTCTGGAGCACATGTTGACTACAGAGCAGAGAGGAGAGCTGCCCAAGACCCTGACTGACATGTACTCACACTTTGTGATGGTTCAGACAAAGAGGAAGAAGAACAAGTACCATGAGGGACATGAGACGAGTCCACAGGAGCTGATAGAGGCTGACAGGGAAGTTCTTCTGAAGCTGGGGAGGCTGGCGTTTGAACACCTGGAGAAAGGAAACATCATGTTCTACCAAGAAGACCTGGAGCTCTGTGACCTTGATGTGACAGAGGCCTCAGTGTACTCAGGAGTTTGTACAGAGATCTTCAAAAGAGAGAGTGTGATCTTCCAGAAATCAGTCTACTGCTTTGTTCATCTGAGCGTTCAGGAGTTTCTGGCTGCAGTCTACATGATCCACTGTTACACCAACAAGAGGACAAAGGTGCTAACGGACTTCCTGAGTAAGAAATACAAAAAGAAGAAATCAAACTTGTTTTTTCTCAAGAAAATGTCCAAACATTATGGGAAGGAGCCCATCAGTGTCTCATCTCTGGATGACTTCTTGTATGGAGCCATGAATAAATCCCTGCTCAGTAAAAATGGTTACCTGGACCTGTTTGTTCGCTTCCTTCATGGCCTCTCTCTGGAGTCCAACCAGAGACTCTTAGGAGGTCTGCTGGGTCAGACAGAGAACAGTCCAGAAATCATCCAGAGAACTATCAACAATCTGAACACAATGAACACTGATGACATCCCTCCTGACAGAAGCATCAACATCTTCCACTGTCTGATGGAGATGAACGACCTCTTAGTTCTTCAGGAAATCCAAGAGTTCCTGAAGTCTGAGAACAGATCAGATAAACTCTCTGAGACACACTGTTCAGCTCTGACCTACATGCTGCAGATGTCAGAAGAGGTTCTGGATGAGTTGAACCTGAAGAAGTTCAATACATCAGAGGAGGGACGACGGAGACTGATCCCAGCTGTGAGGAACTGCAGAAAGGCTGAGTCAGTGCAGATGTGATCATTAACTGAATCAATCAGTGGAGATTAGTATATAAGTTAACAATAATATTAATAATAGTACATTTTAGTTGTGGGCATGAAGTTGCTGAGTTGCTAATGTTCCCAGTCACAGACAGGTGACTGTGGAATATTTAGTAGTGAGGAAATTTCACAACTGGACTTGTTGTGCAGGTGACATCCTCTAACAGTATCACTCTGAATTCTCTGAGCTCCGAGAGCAACCCATTCTTTCATAAATGTTTGTAGAAACAGTCTGCATGTTTAGGTGCTTGATTTTATACACCTGTGGCCATGGAAGTGATTGGAACACCTTAATGATGGAACATGGCCAGACATCAGCGAGGAATGCATAATGTTGGTTACTAGAGAGGACGAAGAAGGGAGGCAGACTTTTACCAGCTGGGTTGGAAGAGTATCTAACTGACAGGTTGATGGTTTGGACTTTAAACAATCTAAGAAACTTTAGCGTATGTAAAATTGGAGTAGTTATTGGTCTTCGCTGTGGAGAGAGCATCCTTATAATGAAGAAGTATGGGTATGGTTTATTTGTTTATGCACAACAAGCCCAATTTTGTGTGAAGACGTCCACTTGCCAACCTTTAGCCTTGAGTTGACAGAGCTCAGGTATGTACCATGGTGATGAGTGAGTGAAGGAAGCAATCCAGACTTTTAGTGGAGCATGAGTATTTAAAAGCCAGTGAAGGTGGTCATAGTGGTGGTGTACCAGATCATCAGTTAAGACTAAGTTGGCAAACTGTTGATTTTGGTGGTAAAAGCAGATAAATCAATATTTTTAGTATTACAAATAAAAGCAGCAGTGAAAGCACTGTGTTTATTATGGGATAGGGTTAACTCAGTAGTGAAGAGTATTAGCACATGATCAGAAATGGGAAGATCAACTGGCACGCAATCGTGTGGGGTAAGGGCCAGAGCAGCAAATCAACTCTAGATAGATTGACAGACAACTTTATTGATCCCTTTGGGAGGAAATTGACAACTCTAATGTGTGTCCCTTAGAATGTAAATGTATTGGTGCAGTCCAAAGCTATCCAAACAAGATGTAAAGTCTCTGGTGAGTATATTAGTGGTATTGTCCATAAGTATATTAAAATCTCCCAATAGTATTATGTTGGAAGAAAGAAAACTTAAATGTGTGAGAAATGTGACAAATTCATTTATGAAATCATGATTTGGCTTAAGTGATCAGTGGACAACAGTTACCATAGTGGGAGTAGTGGTTTCAAATGATACAAATGACACAGACACAGGCAAGACTTTCCACTTGTTGCGGTGGATTATCACAAGACCTCCTTCTCTTCTAAAAGCACATGGATGACAGATGTAAATAAATCAAGGAGGAGTAGATTTATTAATTTGGGAAAAGTCATTAGGCTGTTGCCTCATTTCAGTCAAACACAAAACGTCAAGCTTATCTTCTAGAAGGTCCTGGATAAGATGACCTTTGTTTGTAAGTGAGTAGACTCAAGATGATGTTGGCATGTTTGTGTTTGACATTATCATTAGCCAACCCGGTTAGGCTGGCCATTAGCTTCCCAACTTCCCAACCAGCCATTCTTGAGGTGAGGTAAGTTGAGGACCAGTTGTATTGGTTTGCAGTCGTCAAAGTGGAAGCTCCAACAAGGACAATCGATGCAACAATCAATAATCACCTCACTCTGATTTTGTTTGTTTTCTAATCGCAGACTTACTGGATGTGAACTCTCAGAGACTCACTGTGAAGTTGTGGCCTCAGCTCTGAAGTCCAACCCTTCCTATCTGACAGAGCTGAACCTGAGTAATAATAACCTGAAGGATTCAGGAGTGAAGGGTCTGTCTGCTGGACTGGAAAGTCCAAACTGTAGACTGGAGACTCTGAGGTCAGTTCAATATTCAGTACGACAAAGGTTTTTTTCTTTTTTGCCAAGTGTTTTTCCAAATGGCTGAACAATAGTTTTTCCTTGTGGCCAAATAGAAGTGAAAGACTTGAGCAGGGTTCATTTATAGGTGACCGAAGTGGAGTCATGACAGGGAGATGATGTGAGCCTCCACAGGTTCATGTTGTGCTCCATCAGTCAGTGAAGATGAAGTCAGTACTGATGAGGTTGTAGAGTGTGTGAGGATGTGAATGAGGCTGTTGAAGATCTGGTGATAGCAGATAAAAACAGGCTGCAGAGAGTCTGAGAGAGAGACAGGTCAGAGAAAGAAGAGAAAGACATGAATGGAAAACTAGATGAAGGTGAAGTTAGGAACTGTGATGATGTCAGAAGCTGACATGGCTGCACAGCTGCTGTGGTGAGGTGTGTGTTAAAGCAGAATCCTAAACAGAAGCCTAACACAGGCCCATAACCGGCCCTGATTTCTGAGGCAGAACAGAGTTTGTGTTCCTGAACAAATCACACTCTGTTTCAGAATCATCAACTATTTTATCTCACAGAGGTTAAACATGGAGTGTATGAAGACATGTCTGATCAGTAAAGTTTGAAGTGCAGCACAAACTCCCAGATCTTCTGCTTCTGCTGCTCATTTGAACCTGACAAAAGGTTCAGCTCATTTCCAGAGTCGAGGGTCTCTGACTACAAAGGCTCAGGGTCAGCTGTTTCTTTAGCCTCATTTTACTGTTTGTGGAAAATATAATGAAGATCCACAGCAACAGAAAGACAAAGTCAAACATGTCTAACCACATATTTTACTCATTATTCAGACTGTGGAACTGCAGTTTGTCAGAAATCAGCTTAGATTATCTGGTCTCAGCTCTGAAGTCCAACCCTTCCCATCTGAAACATCTGGTCCTGAGTTACAACAGCTTGAAGGATTCAGGAGTGAAGCAGCTGTGTGGTTTTCTGGAGAGTCCAGACTGTAGATTGGAGACTCTGAGGTCAGTTCATTGTTTGTTACTGTTGTAGATCTGATATGTTTAATCACCAACTGAATCTAATTCATGTTCATCCAGAACTTTCCTCCATAAATCTGTAAATGTCCTGTAGTTCAAGACGAGTGTTTGTATCAGAAACTGTAGAAATGTCCACTGTTAGTTGTTAAAGTCAATGAAGCTTAAAGGCTGTTAGGACACAGTACTGTTGAGCTGCACATTTGATACCTGAACACATCTGATTGAATTATTTATGATTTAATCTACATCTTTTGTTCTTTATTCAGAATGATATCCTGCAGTATTTCAAAGATCAGCTGTTATTCTCTGGTCTTAGCTCTGGAGTCCAACCCCTCCCATCTGAAACATCTAAACCTGAGTTACAACAACCTGAAGGATTCAGGAGTGAAGCAGCTGTGTTGTTTTCTGGAGAGTCCAGACTCTAGACTGGAGACTCTGATGTGAGTTCACTGCCTGTTACTGTTGTAGATCTGATATGTTTAATCACCAACTGAAGTTAATATATTCTCATAGGGTGCACAAAAATGTACTGTTTGGCAGTTGTCCTCCACTCGCCACAATGTTGGTTAATGCATTTGTGCATCACATATAATTTGTACAATGACCGAATTGTTTCATCATGTAATAGATATAACAATGTGTGTGCATTCGATAGCTCCACTTCCATTCGGAAAACCGGCTATCGCTGCAAATTGCACATTAATGTTGGCCTGCTCAGATGCATTGTGGGTAATTCAGATACCTGGCTGAATAATTGTCTCCCACACATCTGGCATGGCTCTGCTCAGGGTCGACCGGCACACTCCCAATTGATCAGACTAATTGTTTTCATATTAATGGCAGTTTCCCAGCATCACCTCCAAGTGTCGCCAAAGGATCAACAGCTGTAGAAGCCAGCATACGGCAGTGTTTTCGGTCATTTCACTCTTGATACATCTTAACTTTTCCATGAACAAGTACATACATAACGTTTTTGTGCGCATGTACCCTTCGTACATGAGACCCCAGGTGAGGAGGAAGGTAAGGAGAATAAAAGCAAGGAAGGCTACTGGCCCTGACGGCATCAGTTTCAGACTTCTCAAATATTGTGCTGATTAATTCTGTGAGACTTTTCTGTACATCTTTAACTTGAGCATTGAATTTGAGCTTGAATTTCCCCCGGGATTAATAAAGTATCTATCTATCTATCTATCTATCTATCTATCTATCTATCTATCTATCTATCTATCTATCTATCTATCTATCTATCTACGTATCTATCAGTCTGGAAAATGTTCTGTTCCTGTGGAAAACAGGAGTGGAACTTTCTGGTGCATAGATGTTTTTTTCTTGTGCATTCAACCCAGTTCAACCATCTCTGGAGTTGGCTACATGAACCACCGACTACCTCTCCAACAGGCCGCAGCATGTGAGATTTAGTGCTACATGGTACTGTGCTTTCATTACCTTGTACACATCAAGGTCAACAATAACTCACATGTTGAGTGGCCTCGTTTAGTTTTGTTTTTTACAGTCATTTCTTAAAATATTTGTTTGCACGAATACAATCTGCTTTTTGCACTCCCTTATGCTGCACAAACCACTACCTAACCATTTACTTTATTTATTTGTACTGTTTCCACCACTACCATGTACATACAGAAAATTATATTTCTTTATATTTCTATTTTTCTATATGTTTTGTGGTGTGATTTATTGAATATATTATAGTTATTGTTTTTCATAATTTCCCTGGGGCGGCACAGTTTAAATTGTGTGAGTGTGGATGGTTGTCTGTCTCTGTGTTGGCCCTGCGATGGACTGGTGACCTGTCCAGGGTGTACCCCTGCCTCTCGCCCGATGACAGCTGGGATGGGCTCCAGCAGACCCCCATGACCCCTAACAGGACTAAACGGGTGTAGAAGATGAGATGATAATTTCCCTGTCAAATTTGATTTTATTATTATTACATACTTTTGTCAAATTCTGCACAACAGTGACAAGGAATCTTCCCATAAGTTGGATAAATAAACATTGTCTTATGACTTATGTCTTATGTCTTTATTCTTTATTCAGATTGAGGAGCTGCAGTTTGTCAGAGATCAGCTGTGATTCTCTGGTCTCAGCTCTGAAGTCCAACCCCTCCCATCTGAAACATCTGGACCTGAGTAAAAACAACCTAAAGGATTCAGGACTGGAGCAGCTTCTTGATCTTGTGGAGAGTCCAGACTATAAACTGGAGACTCTGGAGTGAGTAGATGGTTCCAGTCAGTCCATGCTGCTTTCATCAGTATTGTCCTAAACACAGTTAGTATCAAAGATCCAGTGTTTCCTGTAAACCTGCAGCTTCTCAGTGAAGCTGTGAGAGGAGAATGGAGACAGGCTTCAGGATTGGACAGAAAGACAGAGAGAGAGAGACAACAGTCAGCCAATCAGATGAGCCAGAAGCTTGTTGTGATCATGTGTTTGAGTTGATGTGAAGACGACTGTTGTTGTTGTGTTGATGTGTCCAGGAAATAAAGCTGGATTCCAGCTGACAGCCTTCCAAGATGTATAGAGACAGTGGTGGTCATTGATCAAATGTGATGAACAACTGATCACAGCTCTGAGATCAGTCTGACTGAAGCCTGCACATCACAGAAGCAGCATTACATTTAGTAACCATGTGCTCTTTCTACAGAGCAGAACCTCTGCTGAGGTCCACTCATCACATTTGTATATATTTGCTCCAGTGCTGCTCTGAACAGGACTGAAGTCCCTGCTGCTCTTTATACTGGATGAGCTGCATCACTGACTGACAGCTGATGAAGGGAGACTCTGGAAACACTAATTTATCTCCTCTCTTCTTTATTCTTCTCTCTACAGATGGAGGTGATGATCTTTGTGAAGAGGATGGTGTGTGAAGCAGCAGAAGCAGCAGCAGCTTGTTTGTAGAGAGACTCTGACTGCAGATAAATGTTGCAGAATAAATCACACGTTCAGCAGAAACATGAGCTAAAACACACACATTCCACTCATAGTTCTGCTCTACGCGTAATGTTTAATATTCATTTTCATATTTTTAATAGTTTGTTTTCAAATGACTCTGTATTTCTTCAGGTCTGCCTCCCTTAATATTTAATATACAGTAAAGATAAATGAACCCACTTAGAGATTATCATTAAGTTTGATTGGTCTGATATCTTGCTTGGATGGTGAACTTTTGAAACAATGAATTAAACATCCTAATGATTTCCAGTTGTTGAGTTTTAGTTTTTATTTCTGCTTTTAAGTGAGAAAATAAAAACATACTGATTCAGATCTAAGTCCACTGAAAACACAGGAAGAGATGAGGCAGTAAAGGACGTATGAATGTCAGAAAATGTGTTTTTAAGCCGCTACCATAATCCCAGTTACAAAGACCCCTCACCCATCCAGCCACAATGACTATCGGCAGAACATTCTCCAAACCCAAATCCATCCTCCTTCCCTCCCATGACCTATACCAGTTTGCGTACACGTCAACGAGGTCTACGAAGGACACTATCTTTGCTGCTCTCACACTCACCCACCTAGACTCAAAAAACTCACTTCTAGCTGTGTGAACTGATCCTGCTTTTAATGTGGCCATCAGAGACGTGTTCATCAGTTCATGTGCTGATTCTTTTCACAGTTAACTCATCAAACATCAGAAAACTCCAAGATCACATCACCTAATGTCTGATTTGATACAAACAACATCCAGACTCTAAAACCTTCCATTTCCATTCCGTACTTGCTCACGGAAAAGTTCAGATGTATCAAAAGTGAAATGTCCGCAAACTTGTACGTGCCTACGTCAACATCATGTCTGGCGTACACTGGCTTCTACAGCTGTTGATCCTTGGCGACACTTAGAGTTGATGCTGGGAAACTGTCATCAATGTGAAAACTATTCCTCCGACTGATCGGGACTGAATCGGTCGACCCTGAGCAGAGCCATGCAAGCCGTGTGGGACGGAGTTATCCTCATGGCAGCCAGACATATGAAATTCCCACAATGCATCTGAACAGGTCAACATTAAAGCAAAATTTGCAGTGAGAGACAGTTTTCTGAATGTAATCAGAGCTATCGACTGCACACACATTGATAGAAAAGCGCTATCCCATTATGAAACATTTTAATTTTGATTTCAATCAATGTACAGATCATATGTGATGCGTAAATGCAATTAACCATCACTGTGGCATGTGGAGGACAGCTGTCAAAGATTTTTGCGCACCTCCACTCCCGTGAGTAGCGTCTCCAATAGGCATTCTGTAAAGTTCTTCTGTTTTCCCGTCTTACTTATTCTTGTGTTTTCATATTTTGATGCTGCAGAGAGGGGAATCTCAGGTGCAGGGTCAATTTAAAATTTGGATATTTAAAAGGGCTGTGGACAAGGAGGGGTTGGGTACAATATGTGGGCTCAATTGGAATGTACAAAGGAAATGTGCTTCTGGATCTGAGCATGGGCCATGATTTAGAAACAAATCTACACAAGTCTTTGTACATGAGGCCCCACGTCATTTCTTGGCTTCTTCTTAGTTTAGATATTTTGACCAGCCTATCATGTTTATGTTCATTGTTTAAATAAGCTGGATCTATTGACTTACTGTGAGAAACAGCTACTTAGTGGATCTGTCTGTTTCCTGGAAGCCTCCCTCTGATTCTCTGAATGGATTCTGACAGAAAGATGTTAATGAGGTCAGTTGCTAAAGGCCACCATATGTGCTGTTTCCTTATCCACTCATGGAATCTCTATTACAGACAGTGAACTACCCCGGACTGGGCCTCAGCAGGAAAGTCTTTTTTAGTTCATCTTGTATGAAAATAGTGAGACAATTGGAAATCTTTAGTTAGTTAGCTGCCTCTAAAGACGGTGGTAAAGTCCATAGTGTGTGGTTTGTCCTCTGTAAGACACTGGGACCTTCCAGATTGTGTGGTGAGTTAAATGTCTATAAGAACAGTGAGTGTTTGGAGTAAAAATAGGACGTTTCATTGTCTGCGGTTAGTTCAGATTCAGTTAAAACAATGGGGCTGTCTAGTGTCTGTGGACAGTTTGTGTTAGGTTCAATCAATTTCAGTAAAAACAGTAAACAGTCCAGTCAGAGGGTAGTTAACTGTTTTCATAAGGAGGAACTGGGTTGTTCTCAGTAGTTGAGTTTCTAGATAGTCAGATGTTACCTTCACTGCAGCTGACCTCATAAACATCTCTCTATCAGATTCCATTCAGTGACTCAATGACAATCTTCCAAATAGAAATAGACGGATCCACTGAGTAGCTGATTCTCACAATGAACCCTTCATAGTCTTATTCAGGGACCCCAAATGTTTCCAGCAAATACATACATCCTGGCCAAGTGCCTCCTCAGAGAGTGTGACATATCAACTGGTGTTTGATGTTACCAGTCTGTGCTTAGTTCACTGTCTTTAACAACAATGGGACAGTTCAGTCAATTAAGCATCTGTAAAAACATCAGGAAGAGAAACTACATGATAATTCCAGCTCCAGCTGACAGAAACAGTCTGAGTGTGTGATCACCCTGTTAGAGTTTGTTGAAGTCGGTGTGAAGCTGTGCTCAAACACACCTGGATTAAAGTGGTTCAGGTGAGAAATCCGACTGCAGTTCTTTCCATCACCACCAGATGTCTCCGAACAGCAGCAACCAGCAGACAGACTCAACACATCTGCTCTTTGATTCAAGCCGACACCAAACACTTAACTTCCTGAGTGTTGTCTCATGAAGTCAAAGTGAACACATCACAGACATCTGCAGAGTGGAACTGATCATCTTGTTCAAACTGACTTCATTCGTGGAAAGAGGAGTTGAAGAGATTCCCCGAGTGGATGAGGAAATTACACCGTCTGGTGGCCTGTAATGGAACTGCGGCATCATCAACCTCCTTCAGAGTCCATTTAGAGAATATGACACTTCCAGGATGCTCTGTAAAAATATTGGGATGGCTAACAGTCTGTGATTGGTTAATTGTTTCTAGATGCAGTGGGACGATCCTGCGTTATTTCACTATCCATAAAAACATTTAAACATCCCAGAGTCATTAGTTCACTGTTTCTATTAAAAGTGGGCTGGCCCACTCTCTGTGATTAGTTCATTGTCTGTGGTGATAGCAGGCCAGTCCAGTGTCCGGTTAATTCAATGTCTGTAATAAAGAGTAGCGGCACAGTGGTATGGTGGTTAGCACTGATGCCTCACAGTTCAAACATAATACATGTTTCCCTTTGGCAATATTATTAGGAAACATGGCGTAAACTGTCATTATCCATGAAACCAGATGAAACGAATGAGGTTTGGTTAAACTCCAACTCTTAAAGACATAAAGGATGACCTGGCCCTACACATCTCAGAGATTCATTATCTAATCATTGAGTTTCTTTGGATGGTGTTACCTTGGTCTCCAATATACTGTGAAAAAATATCGTCAAAATTAGGAACATCCTGTCTCAGAGTGATGCTGAAAATATAATTCATGCATTAGTGTCTTCCAGGCAGGATTACTGTCATTCATCCAACAGCCTCTACTCTCTCTCTCTCTCACTCTTTTTACATCCTCTTATTTTATAATGTAAATTTTGTGCATATAGATTTTTAGTGCCTGTACATTGGTGCATTGTGGCATCTATCAATTGCCATAGCAAGAGCATTGACAGGAACCAGAGAGATCATATTGCTTCAGTTTTCAGTTCTCTTCATTGGCTCCCTTTAAAATTCATTCATTCATTCTCTGTACCCATTTATTCCCGTTAAGGGTCACAGGGGTCTGCTGCATATCCCAGCATTCATTGGACGAGAGGCGGGGTACATCCTGGACAGGTCGGTAGTCTATCACAGGACCAACACAGAGAGACAGACAACCATTCACACTCACATGCACACAAATAAGAATCACCAATTAACCTAATGAGAATCTCAAAGTGCAGGCCTACTTGTGATTCCTAGAATTTCAAAAAGTAAAATGGAAGGTAGAGCTATCACCTGTCTGGCTCCTCTCCTGTGGAACCAGCTCCCAGTTTAGGTTCTGGAGGCAGACACCCTCTCTACGTTTAAGGTCAGCCTTAAGACTGTCCTTTTTGGTCAAGCTTGTAGTTAGAGCTGAACTGAACCATCCTCGGCTGCTGGGGGACGATGCACTGAGCACATGTCCTCTACTCTCTTCTCTCTTGGACCGATCGTCTATCATCTACTTTCTTTTTTCTGGCACCGAGCTCTTGTCCTCTAATTTCTTCTCTAGTTACTAGTTATTATTAGTCATGCAGTTCTATGCTACTACTGTATAGCATGTTAACTGCTGTGTGTCCCTCTCTTTTTCTAGTCATGATGCAGATGTTTTAATGCAGGTAGGTAAGATCCTAGTCTGGGTTTTAGAACCAGGAAGTACTGATGGTACTTCTGTAGTAAAACACCTGAGAACCTCCATTTCAGAATGTCCACTCATCAATATTCAGATAGATTTGTCCTAATGTTGAAGTCTGTGAAAATTTTCAGCTGGGCTACTAGTGGATGGATTGAACTGCAGTTTTCTCCCTCTCCCATAGTCAGTATGTAGCAACTAGCCAGTATAGTTAGAATGTGATCTTTATCTGATCAATACTCCCGTTCAGTCCAATTCACTATCAGTAACACGTTTTAGACTCTTCTAAGCTCAGTTCAATCTGAACTAAATCAAGATGAAACAGTGAAGGACATAATCAGCTTTTTTCAGATCCAGTAGTAAAATAAAAGTCAAAGGTTTTGTAACAACATGTGAACCAAAGAGAAACTGGTCCTGTCCCAAGTCAACAGAGATAACGGCATCAGGCTGTGAGCAAAACACACATGACTTCCTGTAAATGCAGAGGGGAGGAGTAGTGAAAGTGAAAGTGTTCAGTCAGTTTGTTCAGACTCCATTTTAGACGACAGAGCAGAGGGAGGAAAACTGAAGCTGAAGCAGAGTAAGTGTTTACATTCTTCTTCTTCTTCATGTGGACTGTAGAGGGAAGAAGAGTCAGAACTCAACACTTTGATTCAACCATTCACACAAACTTGTGATTGATCACTTGTCGTTCTGCTGCTTTTATTAAACTGTGTAGTGTGTGTTTCACTTCCTATTCTCAGAGTCTCTGAATAGACTGCTCCAGTGTTTCCTACTGTCTTAATAAAAGCCTCTAATTATGATGCTGTCCCAACTATTAAAACTGTTTCTACAGTAGATGAAACGTCTGCACATAAAATCAGACGTGTTGCGTCTTTAAATGATGGTAATAACGTGGATGTTGGCTTTAGTGACAAACAGCAGCAGCCTGTGCAGCACGTTACGTCTGGAGTCGTTTCCTCCAGGTTTTCACCAACTCTCTTTAAATAATTGTAAATCTCCATGGTCTAAAAGATCAAGAGCACAAACATCAGCTTTTAAAAAGTTGAGGTAACTTTTATTTTATTAGTGAACAACACAAGTAGCTTCACATGCTACGTGAATGTTTCTGAGCCGTTTTCTCCATCAGGTTAAATTCAGTTGGTTATGAGACCATGGTGGAGTAAATTAGACCCTGATGGGCCACCATAGTATTAACAATGTATGGGAAACCCTGTGTCTGTTCTAGGCCCATCATCCACTTCCATTGTTGTAATATTTAGATGCATTAGGTCAGAGGTCACAGGTAAATACCTTCCATCGAAGGAATACATTAGACTCAGATTCATTTAGATTGATTTTATTTCATTTCATCAAGAAGGTTTCAAAAAGCTTTTTACAAGACTGACTGTAACTGAAGTTGATGGAGGAAGAGGAGGACAGAGCAGAGTCTCCAGTATCCAGCTGTCTGTCTATGAAGAGTGACTGGTCCAAAGGTGAACCTCCAGACTTCAGTGAAGAACCTGGACCCTCAGACACAAAGTAAGAGACTGTTTCTACTGTAAACTGACCTGATGGAAGATGATGATTTTAGGATGAAGCAGAAATGTTCTGCTGAAAGATTTCTAGTCATGATGCAGATGTTTTAGTGCAGGTAGGTAAGATCCTAGTCTGGGTTTTAGAACCAGGAAGTACTGATGGTATTTGTGTAGTAAAACACCTGAGAACCTCCATTTCAGAATGTCCACTCATCAATATTCAGATAGATTTGTCCTCATGTTGAAGTCTGTGAAGATTTTCAATCTGCAAATGATTTTAGTGATGAAGAAATGTGTTGACAGAGAGAGGAAGAGGAGTCCTGTTTCTGTGGAGGAGCAGCTGTCCTGCTGTGCTTTGTGTCAGGACGTCCTGAAGGATCCAGTCTCTAGCAGCTGTGGACACTGGTTCTGCAGACAGTGCATCACCTCATACTGGGACCAGTCTGCTTCATCAGGAGACTCCTCCTGTCCCCAGTGTGGACCACGATCCAGAAGAAGACCTGGACTGCAGACAGCCAGTCAGAGCAGCACTGTACAAAGTAAGACTGTCCATCTGTCTGCTGATGGACTCTTTTCTGGAAACCTGTTGATTTAATCCAGACACATTGTTGTGTTCTACAGCATGGGGATTTAAGATCATTCTAAATCTCATTGTAAATGAACTCCCAGTCAAATGTCACTGCATTGTTTCTGCTCCAGAGTAATAACAGCAGGACAGAGAGGAGTGAATGCTGTGTATTACAGACAGTCACACTGACTAACAGCCAGACAGCAGCCTGAGACACAACAAGAGACACAGACTCTGAACAACAGCCCACATTAGCTTTCCCGCTAACGTCTCCTTCTTCTCTAACCTACACACATCTTGTCCTGCAGATCCACTTGTTGAACAAGAACCAAACAAACATCCACTGAGGAAAACTGCTCTGCTAACATCAGTTTGTAGCAGTAGATAGTGAAGCAGCTGATGAGTAGCAGCACTTTGAACAGTTTCAAAACTTCACATATATTGATAGAATATTTCATTAGTTTAGATTCCTCTAGTTTCATTTATTCTCTTTTGTTTTCCTGCACTTCACATATCAGCTTTATTTTACTCTTCACTGATTTCTTTCCTCATAACTGAGCTTTGTTAATTACTGCTGAAGTAAATGAAACTCCTGCTGAGACCAGCCAGTGGGAGGCTTTTATTGTGAAGGAGCCAGAGGAAATGCAGTGTATTTGTCATCTGATTATCAGTGTTTGGTTGGTGGTGCTATTAAAACCAAGAGATGAACATATTGTGCATCATTTTATTGGTAGCTCAGTCTTAAATATTACAACAAGGAAGGAACAACAACAGTGAGCTGTTAGATGAAGAGCTGCAGACAAGCTGCTGAAGCTCAACCTGCTGCCTCTGCTGTCAATCAAACACTAGCACAAGAAAAAAGAGCATTTCTAATGTTTCCTCCAAAAATGTTTCATTGTGAGAAGAAAAAACTCTTTACAACACATTTAAAGTCAGTTTTTTGTTCTTTGTGACTTCAAACAGGGATGAGTGTTTTCTTTCTGTCTCACGTTTGTTCTTCTTTCCAGCAGATGTTGGTCTGCAGGAGGTTTTAGATGAACATAAGATCAGTCTGAGGAGGAGATGTGAACATGTGACTGAAGGAAGTGATGTAACAGGAAGTGGAACCCTCCTCAACAGGATCTACACTGAGCTCTACATCACAGAGGGACAGAGTGAAGAGGTTAATACCCAACATGAGGTGAAGCAGCTTGAGACAGCTTCCAAGATGAAGGTCCTCCATGACACTCCAATCAAGTGCCACCACATCTTTAAAGCCTTACCTGACCAACAGAGACACATCAGAGTGGTTCTGACCAACGGCGTCGCTGGTGTTGGAAAAACCTTCTCAGTGCAGAAGTTCACTCTGGACTGGGCAGAGGGTTTGGAAAACCAAGATGTCAGTGTGGTGATTGTGCTTTCATTCAGGGAGCTGAACTTGTTCAAAGATGAGCAGTACAGTCTTCTCAGGCTGCTCCATGTTTTCCATCCAACATTACAGAAGGTCACAGCAGAGGAGCTGGCTGTCTGTAAACTTTTGTTCATCTTTGACGGCCTGGATGAAAGCAGACTTTCATTGGACTTCAACAACAGTGAGGTTGTGTCTGATGTCACACAGAAGGCATCAGTCAACGTGCTGCTGACAAACCTCATCAAGGGGAAACTGCTTCCCTCGGCTCTGGTCTGGATCACTTCCCGACCTGCAGCAGCCAATCAGATCCCTCCTACATGTGTTGACAGGCTAACAGAAGTACGAGGCTTCACTGACGCCCAGAAGGAGGAGTACTTCAGGAGGAGGTTCAGTAATGAAGAGCTGTCCAGCAGAATCATCTCCCACATCAAGACATGCAGGAGCCTCCACATCATGTGTGGAGTCCCAGTCTTCTGCTGGATCACTGCTACAGTTCTGGAGCACATGTTGACTACAGAGCAGAGAGGAGAGCTGCCCAAGACCCTGACTGACATGTACTCACACTTTGTGATGGTTCAGACAAAGAGGAAGAAGAACAAGTACCATGAGGGACATGAGACGAGTCCACAGGAGCTGATGGAGGCTGACAGGGAAGTTCTTCTGAAGCTGGGGAGGCTGGCGTTTGAACATCTGGAGAAAGGAAACATCATGTTCTACCAAGAAGACCTGGAGCGCTGTGGTCTTGATGTGACAGAGGCCTCAGTGTACTCAGGAGTTTGTACAGAGATCTTCAAAAGAGAGAGTGTGATCTTCCAGAAATCAGTCTACTGCTTTGTTCATCTGAGCGTTCAGGAGTTTCTGGCTGCAGTCTACATGTTCCACTGTTACACCAACAAGAAGACAGAGGTGCTGAAGGACTTCCTGGGGAACGACTTGTGGTATAATACTATGTCAAAGGATAACTTCCTGTATGGAGCCATGAATAAATCCCTGCTCAGCAAAAATGGGCACCTGGACCTGTTTGTTCGCTTCCTTCATGGCCTCTCTCTGGAGTCCAACCAGAGACTCTTAGGAGGTCTGCTGGGTCAGACAGAGAACAGTCCAGAAATCATCCAGAGAGCCATCAACAACCTGAAGATGATGAACACTGATAAAATCTCTCCTGACAGAAGCATCAACATCTTCCACTGTCTGATGGAGATGAACGACCTCTCAGTTCATCAGGAGATCCAAGAGTTGCTGACGTCAGAGAACAGATCAGAGAAACTCTCTGTGATCCACTGCTCAGCTCTGGCCTACATGCTGCAGATGTCAGAGGAGGTTCTGGAGGAGTTGGACCTGAGAAAGTACAACACATCAGAGGAGGGACGACGGAGACTGATCCCAGCTGTGAGGAACTGCAGAAAGGCTCGGTGAGTCCTAATGTGATCATTAACAGAATCAATCAGTGGAGATTAGTAGTTTAGTTCTTCACATATACACAGGATTACATTATTGTCATTATTCTTAGTTTTACGTCAAACATTATAGATCAGTTGAGTTGATTTCTGAAGCTGTTTAAAATGCTGTGAGTATAAAAATGTAGATTCTTTTAGTTGGTTGTGATGGTTGTTATTATCTATTATGTATTTGTAATAATTGTTAGATTCTATATTCTTTTTAACCATTTCTTTATCTTCCTTTGTGTGATGGAGGCTTCATGTAACCCTGATAAAACTAATGAAGGAGGTTGTGCTGCAGGTTTTTGAGACACACAACATTTTCTAGTTTGTTTTATTCAGTAAGTTTAGTGGTTTAAAATCAGATCTGTATCATTTTCTAAAGATTACTGAAGTCATTGTGACCATGGAGGATGCTGGGGGATGCCTCAGTGCTTTTATTGAAATGACATGGAACAAAATGACCACACTCAAATTACAAGTGTCACTTTATTAGAGGTATATTTTTACCTCATTTGTCCCAAGATGTTTTCTACATGACATTCTATGTAGGATGAACCAGTTTAGTTCTGTTTGTAATCTGTCTTCATTTTCTTTTAGATCTCCTTCAGGCTGTAAGCTCATCATACAAAAACACAAATATTAACATTTAGTTGTAATGCATCACCTCTTAAAGAGAAACTTCATATTCACTCAAGCATCAATCAGATATCCTGGGTTCAGTTAACACGCTGTGTTTGTATAAAAAGTGGATTCCTTCTTGTCAAGTGTTTAGTTTCATTTCTGCAGCGTTTGGCAGCAGTCATCAGATTTTTCCTGCGTATGGACGTGAACAGTCGTAGCTGACAGTAGTAGGTAGCAAAGAGAGACCATCTCTCCAACTGGAACTGTTCACTGAGTTCAACTCATTCTAAATGTTCTGGAGTCAAAGTGAAGAAATGTTTTCATCAACCAGATGTCTTCATTCTGACTGTGTGGATCAAATCACACTGACAGACTGTGGACAGTATGGAAGCCTAAATGTAACTCCATTTTCCCTCCTTCATCTACAAGATGAAAGCAGAACAGCGATTGTCATTAAAAGTCTGCAGCTATGAGAGAGACTGAAGAGAGTCATTGTGTCATGTCAAACACATTAAGATGAGATGAGCTGAACCACAGATGTTTTTCAGATGATCACCTCACTCTGTTTCATACTCATTCAGTCTGGATCTAGAATGTAAATGATCTGATTTTATAACAGATTTTATATGTTTTCTAATCACAGACTTACTGGATGTGGACTCTCAGAGACTCACTGTGAAGTTGTGGCCTCAGCTCTGAGGTCCAACCCTTCCTATCTGACAGAGCTGGACCTGACTGGAAATAACATGAAGGATTCAGGAGTAAAGCCTCTGTCTGCTGGACTGGAGAGTCCAAACTGTAGACTGGAGACTCTGAGGTCAGTTCACTGACTGGAGCTGTTGTAGGTTTTCTTTATTTATTCAATACAAATCATTGTTCTTTAGTTGATAAATGTTCAGTATTTCCATGAGCTCAAATCTGAAGAAGTGTCTTGTTTTTCTCAAATGTCGTGTTTTTCCAAATGGCTGATCAATAGTTTTTCCTTGTGGCTCCAAATAGACGTGAAAGACTTGAGCAGGGTTCATTAAAAGGTGACAGAAGTGGAGTCATGACGGGGAGATGATGTGAGCCTCCACAGGTTCATGTTGTGCTCCATCAGTCAGTGAAGATGAAGTCAGTACTGATGAGGCTGTAAAGTGTGTGAGGATGTGAATGAGACTGTTGAAGATCTGATGATAGCAGATAAAAACAGGCTGCAGAGAGTCTGAGAGAGAGACAGGTCAGAGAAAGAAGAGAAAGACATGAATGGAAAACTAGATGAAGGTGAAGTTAGGAACTGTGATGATGTTGATGGGATCAGAAGCTGACATGGCTGCTACAGAGACAAGCCACACAGCTGCTGTGGTGAGGTGTGTGTTAAAGCAGAGTCCTAAACAGCAGCCTAACACAGGCCCAAACATCCCAACAAAGCAGGATTCAGGCTCAGTGTGAGGATTTAGAACAGAAGCTGGAGAAGAGACAGGACTCTGTTGGAATGACTGCAGAAAGAAGGCAGGTGAGACCAGTCATAGTGTTTGTGATTTAGAGCCAGAACAGAGTTTGTGTTCCTGAACAAATCACACTCTGTTTCAGAATCATCAACTATTTTATCTGTCAGAGGTTAAACATGGAGTGTATGAAGAGATCTCTGATCAGTAAAGTTTGAAGTGCAGCACAAACTCCCAGATCTTCTGCTTCTGCTGCTCATTTGAACCTGACAAAAGGTTGAGCTCATTTCCAGAGTCGAGGGTCTCTGACTACAAAGGCTCAGTCTCCTCTGGTTTTTAGCCTCCACCCAGGAATTAGTAGCAGAGCTCTACTGGAGGAGGGTTAACATGTCAGAGATACAATCAGGGACCAACATCATACCAGACTGAAAGTCATCATTGAAACTTTAACATCTGTTCTAAAACACACTGAGAAGCAGTGAAGGGATGCTACAACTGGTGTTACATGTTAGTGGATTTAGTCAGTAAGTGATGACGTCTGTAGAAGACATGATGAAGATCCACAATAACAGAAGGACAAAGTCAGTCAAACATGTCTGAGTAGATTTAATCTACATCTTTTATTATTTATTCAGATTGAAGACCTGCTGTTTGTCAAAGATCAGCTGTGATTTTCTGGGACCAGCTCTGAAGTCCAACCCCTCCCATCTGAAACATCTGGACCTGAGTAACAATGGTCTGAAGGATTCAGGAGTGAAGCTGCTGTGTGGTTTTCTGGAGAGTCCAGACTGTAGACTGGAGACTCTGAGGTCAATTCACTGTCTGTTATTGTTGTAGATCTGATATGTTTAATCACCAACTCAATCTAATTTGTTTTCATATAAAACGTTATTGTTTTTCATACCGAAAACACTTTTTAATAACTATATTATATTAATGCTGCATTCCTGGTCAACAAACACAGGTGAGATAATGTGTTCAGATGCAGGTGTTTGAGGTGTGTTTAGTCTCATACTGTCTCATATTACTGTCTGTATCGACTGTATAGAAGACATGATCACAATAACTGAAGGTCAAACATGTCTGAGTAGATTCCATCTGCATCTGTTACACTTTATTCAGATTGATCAACTGCAATTTGTCAGAGATCAGCTGTGATTCTCTGGTCTCAGCTCTGACGTCCAACCCCTCCCATCTGAAACATCTGGACCTGAGTCACAACAACCTGAAGGATTCAGGAGTGAAGCAGCTGTGTGGTTTTCTGGAGAGTCCAGACTGTAGACTGGAGACTCTGAAGTGAGTTCACTGTCTGTTACTGTTGTAGATCTGATATGTTTAATCACCAACTGAATCTAATTCATGCTCATCCAGAATGTTCCTCCATAAATCTGTAAATGTCCTTTAGTTCAAGACGAGTGTTTGTATCAGAAACTGTTGAAAATGTCCACTGTTAGTTGTTAAAGTCAATGAAGCTTAAAGGCTGTCAGGACACAGTAATGTTGAGCTGCACATTTAAAACCTGAACACATCTGATTGAATTATTCATCATTTAATCTACATCTTTTATTCTTTATTCAGATTGGAGAGATGCATGTTGTCAAAGATCAGCTGTGATTCTCTGGTCTCAGCTCTGAAGTCCAACCCCTCCCATCTGAAACATCTGGAACTGAGTCTCAACTACCTGAATGATTCAGATGTGAAGCAGCTTCTTGATCTTAAGGAGAGTCCAGAATATAAACTGGAGACTCTGCAGTGAGTAGATGGTTCCAGTCAGTCCATGCTGCTTTCATCAGTATTGTTCTAAACACAGTTAGTATCAAAGATCCAGTGTTTCTTGTAAACCTGCAGCTTCTCAGTGAAGCTGTGAGAGGAGAATGGAGACAGGCTTCAGGATTGGGCAGAAATACACAGAGAGAGACAACAGTCAGCCAATCAGATGAGCCAGAAGCTTTTTGTGATCATGTGTTTGAGTTGATGTGAAGACGACTGTTGTTGTTGTGTTGATGTGTCCAGGAAATAAAGCTGGATTCCAGCTGACAGCCTTCCAAGATGTATAGAGACAGTGGTGGTCATTCATCAAATGTGATGAACAACTGATCACAGCTCTGAGATCAGTCTGACTGAAGCCTGCACATCACAGAAGCAGCATTACATTTAGTAACCATGTGCTCTTTCTACAGAGCAGAACCTCTGCTGAGGTCCACTCATCACATTTGTATATATTTGCTCCAGTGCTGCTCTGAACAGGACTGAAGTCCAGTGGTGGACAGTAACAAAGTAAATTTACTTGAGTACTGTACTTAAGTACAGTTTTTGAGTATCTGTACTTTACTTGAGTATTATTTTTGGGGGATACTTTTACTTTTACTCCAATACATTTGAAGGACAAATATTGTACTTTTTACTCTATACATTTCTGTTTTGGCTCTCGTTACTCACTACTTTTGAGCTTACATCAGCTGATTATTAATTTTTTTTTTTTTTTTCAAAATTCTGAGAAAATAAGCTGTTTCTACTGATTTACTGATTCTCTACGTCATGCCATACAATCCATACAATGCAGGAAGAAACTGGAGAAACACCTGGAGAAGCAACGGTGGCCTTATGTCAAAACCATGTTTGAGATTTTTGCCACAAAAAGTGATTTGTTACAGTTTAAATGTTTGTTGTGCTTACCGTGAACAAATGATATCACGGCCTACAAGAACTCGTCGAATGAAAAAGCATGTCGCGGTATGCAAAGTAGCTACTGACGTTAGCTAGCTTAATGTTTGCTAAATTGCTGATGAACATTTTAAACGTAATTGTATAAAGAGAGAGAGAGAGAGGCTGTCTGCAAGAGAAAGAGTGGGGCTGTGGACTGGATTGTATAATGACAATAAAGTTATTTTCCTTTCCTGTATTTCCTGAAATACTTTTTTAAATACTTTTACTTAAGTATTTTTTTAAGCAAATACTTTAGTACTTTACTTAAGTAAATTTTTGACTAAGCTACTTTTACTTGTATTGGAGTAACATTTGACAAGGAGTATCTGTACTTTTACTCAAGTAGGGAAGGTGTGTACTCTGTCCACCTCTGCTGAAGTCCCTGCTGCTCTTTATACTGGATGAGCTGCATCACTGACTGACAGCTGATGAAGGAGACTCTGGAAACACTCATTTATCTCCTCTCTGCTTTATTCTTCTCTCTACAGATGGTGATGATCTTTGTGAAGAGGACGGTGTGTGAGCTGAGAGAGGATGAGCTGTGTCCTGATGATCCAGAGATTGAAGCAGCAGCAGCAGCAGCAGCAGCAGCAGCATCTTGTGTGTAGAGAGACTCTGACTGCAGATAAATGATTTTTAACAGGAATTCATACACACATCTGATTAAAACAGACATGTAACATCTAAAAAAATAGTGAAGGCTGTTTTTATGTGTGTGTTCTTGTACATTTATATCAATAACAATTAACAATTATCTCTGTGAGGGAGCTGCACAGGGGCATCAAACTGTCAGTGACAATAGTGGTTCTATTCCAGGTGAGTTAGCTGCTATAATGGATGAATAGAAGACCGATAGTGGATTTTTGAATGCCGATATTATACCGATAGTTTGGAGCAGGAAAAAAACGATAACCGATTAATCGGCCTGTTCATGTCTGCTGTAAAGCTAAATGAAAAGAATAAAGTGGGATGAAAGCAGCTGCAGAGTGAGTTCTGTTTGAACAGGAAGATTCAGGAACATCAGGCTGTTTCCATGAAAGCAAAGTTTATTAGGATTCATGGAAGACATGAGGCAGTGTTCGAATTATACCATGAGCTTCAGGGGGGTACCGCTATTTTAACTACTACTTACTACTTACTCTCACACAATAATTAGCCTCTGTCATTATAGAGGATTTGGGTTTGGAGGAGTATAATCTGACTGCATGCAAGCACTAACTATAACTTGTGAATTTCACTGTAACGACAATGCTGACAGTAGGGCTGCACGATATGTATCATCAAAAATGTATCACGATAAGTGTTTCATATCAGTTGATTTTTTTTAACCTGTTCTACACAGACTTCTCAACTGTGCTAAGCTGCATCCGTTCTTTATATCGCTTTGATTTGTCGTGTGTCACTGCTGCAGTGCGCTAGACTTTTTCGTTGTCTGTCATTTTGACTGACAGGGTCATAAAAATCCCGTCATAACCCATTTTTATCCATCATTTAATTTTTTAAAAATGATAAAAAATGACATATTCAATAGCTTTAAAATTTCATCAATTTTTAATTAATTCAGTAGCGGTGGAAAAAAAGATTCGGTTCATATAACCGTCCATCAAAGACGACTCCAGAATCATACATCTAGGGTCTATTTAACAGTCTCAGTTGAGTCCTACCACGTTTGATTGATAATCAATAAACGACTCCATTCAGACATCTCACTCGGCAGAGAAACAAAACGTAGGCTACTACCAGACTTGACCAGCAAACAATACGCAGAGAAACTTAACGATTCATAACCGCTGCTCGTGGATGATCCACAAAATACAACGCATGATGATATGATGGTAGTCAAAACCATAGACAGAGTTTAAAGTTGATTCAGCCACTTATTTCGCACACACCTGCGCCCGCACCCAGTAGGCTACGTAGAAATGGTACATCCCAATGGGGGTGAGGGTTTGAAAATCGTATTATTTCCTGAATTGATGTGATGGTAATACTGCATTTACTACATACAATTTTGGAAAGGCTAACATTATATTTTATTATTATTTTTTTCAGTACCCCCCAAACTATTATTTTCATCTACTTTGGGGGGGTCTAAGTCTCATCTAGGGGGGTCAGACCCCCCCAATACCCCCGTAATTCGAACCATGACATGAGGTGAAAAAGGAGGGAAGCTGGTAGATGAACACAGAAAGAGAACAACTGCATATCCAGATATATACACAGAGAATGAACTGGGAAACACAGGTGGAGCTAATGAGGGTGGAGAAAAGAGTCACAAGGCAGGAAAAGAAAGGTAGCAACACTTTGAAAGGTTAACAGGAAGTAGAGGCAAAGAAAAGCCAAAGTGGAGTCTTAAAGCCAGCGTCATGCCTGGCCTTTCTGGATCTTTGTTCTTTTTAAATTCTCTGTCATCAACACTGAATGAGCTGGACTGGCTGTCATGGTTCTGGATTGAGTTTCCTCTTTTATTTTGGTTCTTCCTTGGTTTCCTGGTTAATCTTCCTCCCTGTGTTTTCCCCTTTTTTGGTTCTTTCATTGGTTTCTCCTTGTGGCTCCGCCCTGATTAGTCTCACCTGTGCCTGGTCACCCCTCTGCCTACTTGTGTGTATATACAGCCCTGCCTGTCCCTTTGTCCTCTGTCCACCCTCCTGTCTTCATGTCTCCTAGTGGTTTTGTCTGGTCACGTTTAGATTACCTGCCATCTCTGCAGCTCCTTCTGTTTTCTCTTGTTTTCATTAAATCCATTTTGTACCAACTCCTGCCTCAGCCTGCTCTGTCCTGTACTTTGGTCCTACCCCACTACCTGCAAACCTTTGACACTGATAAATGCTCAACAATCATCAGAGCACTCTGCTCAGTAAGAGGCACGTTACCTTCAGATATCTCCACCGTGTTTGTTCTTCTGTGTTTTAGATCATTTCTAGGAATCAATCTGACATCTTAGAGGAGAACATGCAAATATCAGCAGAACTAAACGTCAAATGTTTCAACATTATTCATGTTTATTTGTCTGAAACAATAAAATGATTGACATGATTTTAATGTGAAGATAAAGTGACAACACATGAACCAAAGAGAAACCCGTCCTGATTAAGCCAGCAGATATTATGGCATCAGCTGTGAGCAGCACACGCAGTGTTTTGTAAACAGAGAGGGGAGGAGCAGTGAAAGTGAAAGTGTTCAGTCAGTTTGTTCAGACTCCATTTGAGACGACAGAGCAGAGGGAGGAAAACTGAAGCTGAAGCAGAGTGAGTGTTAACATTCTTCTTCTTCTTCTTCTTCATGTGGACTGTAGAGGGAAGAAGAGTCAGAACTCAACACTTTGATTCAACCATTCATACAAATTGATTGATCACTTGGAGTTCTGCTGCTTTTATTAAACTGCGTAGTGTGTGTTTCACTTTCTGTTCTCAGTCAGAGTCTCTGAACAGACTGCTCCAGTGTTTCCTTCAAGATTTCATGAGGTCCTGTTGTTGTTTGTTCTTTAGTGATTCTACTGTCATATCTCTAGAAATCTAATGTCTGCTGATTTTTGTTGTGTTGCTGCTGTCTGAGTTGTCGTGGGTCCTTTGGTTCTAGTGATATTGGTGCGTGGATTGATTCAAATACCAATAATATCAATACCAATGATGGTACTGATACTGATCAATACCAACCTAATGAGATCAATACTTCAGTTTCTCTCTTGTTCCATTAAAGAGACTGTTTGTCTAAATGCTGCTACTGTCACAAAGCAGGCTCACTTTGCACTTCCTCTCCTCTCCTGTGTTTGTTGTACCGTCACGTGACTCAGCAGCGCCAGGTAACCAAGCTCCGCCCACCATTACCTGCCAGGCCCAGCCAATAGCAGAGCATTACACACAGAGACAGAGCAGGAGAATGTCAGAGAGGAAGAGGAGATGTTTGTTTTATTTAAGGCCTTAAATGAAACAACAGAGTATTTCATTTGTAATAAGTCTGTAAGATACAGTGGTAAGACAACAAACTTCATGGAAAAATCATGGAAAAGAAAAGAGCTACAAAAACAGAAAGGAGGATAAAAATCCCCCACCCCCGAAAAGAAAGAGGAGAAATGTTCTGTTAGTTTTATACTGTACTTCCTACAATACAATTGTTTATTTAAGAAAAACATCCAGAAAGAAGTTCAATGAAAGGAGAGATTTAGTTTCATAATTGTGGCTCTGAACACTAAAATAATTACTTTTAATTTTTCAAGTGATAATTTTGTTTCTGAACAAAAGCTTTTATTGTGATGAAGTATTATAAACTTTGCTCAAATTCTATATTGGATTTTAACTGATTACCTTCAGGCTGCTCACTGATGTCATAGAGGGTAGGAGCGTCTCCTGTTTTTTTCCGCAGACACGTTTTCAGGTGATTTTCACCTGACGTTAGTGTTTGTGTATTAAATCAGATGATGGTAATAACTTACAACCAGATATTTATGACAGCAGCTATCATTCTGTCACAGGTTTGGTTAATCTGTCATGACAACAAGTGAATGAATCAGAACTAAAGCTAGTTTTATTTTAGCAGTCGTTAGCTATACGTTGGGGCGTTGCACCAAATTCTGGGCCCTGTACACTCTTAATGTTAGTGGGCCCCTATCCATGCCAGCGTGCAAGCAAAAAACATTTTTCATGGGCCCTCTCCCTGCTCGGGCCCTGGGTAGTCAGGTCCCCTTTCCCCCCCCCCCTCTACCACGCCCATGGCTACACATATGTATTCTACGATACCAGAGGTCCTGGACTGTAATTCTTATTTAGTGTAACGCTCATGAATAAATATCATTTAGTGATAATTACCAATGGAGTTCATTTGGTCACAAACATTTTTCTAGTCAGCTCATCATTTTTATTCTTTCATAAAGTTCCATCTTTCTCTCTCACCATTGTCAGTGATGCAGGAAGACTGTGCCTTCACTGGACACGTCTCACATGCATCAAGTTCCTGTCTCCATTATTTTTAAGGAGCTATTCCTGAGATTCCATCATTTTACACATTTTAGAGACTTTTCCCTGTGATACCTTTTAGTTTTATGAGACATCAGTTCACCATATATTGTTGTGCTTCAATATATTTTGATGAGAAGTATTTTTAATCAGGTGAAATAAACCCAACGTTAGTGACGGTGTTACTATAACGTTAATAAAAGCCTCTAATTATGATGCTGTCCCAACTATTAAAACTGTTTCTACAGTAGATGAAATGTCTGCACATAAAATCAGACGTGTTGCGTCTTTAAATGATGGTAATAACGTGGATATTGGCTTTAGTGACAAACAGCAGCAGCCTGTGCAGCACGTTACGTCTGGAGTCATTTCCTCCAGGTTTTCACCAACTCTCTTTAAATAATTGTAAATCTCCATGGTCTAAAAAATCAAGAGCACAAACATCAGCTTTTAAAAAGTGGAGCTACCACAGACCTACCACTGCCAGACAGGCCAGTGTAGACCACGACCCAAAGGTCAACATTTTATTCTTCCTCTGTTTCTTCACCTATAGCTCTTAGGTGCTTTCTGATTTCTCTGAGGTTTCTTTCTGTGGATGGCTCTCCTCTTCTACAGTGTGTCTTATGCCAGTATCTACTCACCTTAGTCTGCTCCTTATCCAGCCAGACTCTCACACCGTACGTGGTCGACGACACTACCTTGAACACGCCAATCCACCTTGGCTCTTCCCACATTCTGTGGAACACTTTTCTGTAGATCCACTCTCCCTCTTTTATCTCCTCTTCTGTGCCTCATCAAGACCATTTCTAGTCTTGAAAAAAAGTGACCTTCTTCCATTCTGATTTTCCACATTCCTTCTCTATTGCCTGTATGAGTTTAACACAGTCTAGTCTCACTTTAACTAATAAACACTACTCAGCAGGTGTAAAAGCAGACGTTTTGCATTGTTTTATCCGATCATCCACATGAATCCTGTAAACACATTGCCCTAAAACGCACTTTTTTGAAACCTGGTACCAGGGTGGAAAAATTCAACGCAGCTCTTGCGTTTTTGTGTGGACGGCGAGAAACGCATACGAGCGTTTTGATTATGTCATCGCCACCATGGCCACGCCCCCTGGAGCAGCCTTCCACCTCTTATATCCCGTGAGACGTCTCATAACAACATCACCAACAATGGTGGACTACATGCTCGTGTTCCTGCTGGAGAAGATATTGAGCCTATTATGGTTACTAGGGCTAAATATCATTTCTCCTTGAGTTTGGTTTCTTCTGAAGCCGATTTGTAAACAGAGCTCAAGCTTTATGTGCATGCTCCACCTCTTCCTCTCTGAAACAGCGCCACCTATAGGCCTGGAAGATGAAGTAGTGTTTTAAGTCGTGTTGAGACGGAGCCATGTGGACGCAGATATTCTTAAAAGTTTTCAGTGTGTAGCCGAGCCGGCTCTAACTGGTTTCTACAAGGTGAAATATTAGAGTGTGGTGCATCTTATCTAGTGAGCAAAGCTGCAGCAAAGCAGTAAACAACCCCGTATCTGATATGATAGAAGAAGAACATTTCTTTCTGTTTTTTCCCTCACGTAACTCTTTAATACCAACAATATATTAGACTGATATTTCATTTAAATTGATTTGAATTATCTTCATGCTTTTAGACATTTCTTAAATGTGATTTGATACATTTAATCAGGATGGTTTATAAAAGGTTTTAAAAGTCAGCAGGTGAAATCAGGTTTCTCTGAGTCCTCCTTGTATTCTGGTAACCAGGTTTCTGGTTGAATGAAGAAATCAGCTGACTGGAGAAGACTGACTGTAACTGAAGTTGATGTAAACTCACTGAGTGTTACTGGTTTACCTATCAGACTGACTGAAGTCCAGAAGATGGAAGAAGAGGAGGACAGAGCAGAGTCTCCAGTATCCATCTGTCTGTCTATGAAGACTGACTGGTCCAAAGAAACTCCCCCACACTTCAGAGAAGAACCTGGACCCTCAGACAAAAAGTAAGAGAACTGCTACTAAATCATTTATGACTCATTTTAAATCACTCCTGTCAGTTCCAGCAGATTCTCTGTCCCTGGTGGTTGATTCATTATCACTACAATATATTTGCTGATATATCTGACTTGTTTTTTGTGACTCAAACATAAATAATAAGTCCGGTGTTCCTCTGAACGTCTTTGACAGCTGTCAATCACCTGTTATCTAATCTCAGAGGATTGTTACAAACATGAAACCATCTCATTATCTGCAGTAGCTGAAGTTTATGTGTTTACTGCTACTGAAATCACTTTGTCTCAGAGTTTATCAGTGATTGATGAGAATAAAACATGTTTGATTTTGTAGAGGTCAGTACCACAGACAGAGAGCAGAGTCTCCATTATCCAGCTGCCTGTCTATGAAGAGTGACTGGTCCAAAGAAACTCCTCCAGACTTCAGTGAAGAACGTGGACCCTCAGACACAAAGTAAGAGACTGTTTCTACTGTAAACTGACCTGATGGAAGATGATGATTTTAGGATGAAGCAGAAATGTTCTGCTGAAAGATTTCTAGTCATGATGCAGATGTTTTAGTGCAGGTAGGTAAGATCCTAGTCTGGGTTTTAGAACCAGGAAGTACTGATGGTATTTCTGTAGTAAAACACCTGAGAACCTCCATTTCAGAATGTCCATCATCAATATTCAGATAGATTTGTCCTCATGTTGAAGTCTGTGAAGATTTTCAATCTGCAAATGATTTTAGTGATGAAGAAATGTGTTGACAGAGAGAGGAAGAGGAGTCCTGTTTCTGTGGAGGAACAGCTGTCCTGCTGTGCTTTGTGTCAGGACGTCCTGAAGGATCCAGTCTCTAGCAGCTGTGGACACTGGTTCTGCAGACAGTGCATCACCTCATACTGGGACCAGTCTGCTTCATCAGGAGACTCCTCCTGTCCCCAGTGTGGACCAAGATCCAGAAGAAGACCTGGACTGCAGACAGCCAGTCAGAGCAGCACTGTACAAAGTAAGACTGTCCATCTGTCTGCTGATGGACTCTTTTCTGGAAACCTGTTGATTTAATCCAGACACATTGTTGTGTTCTACAGCATGGGGATTTAAGATCATTCTAAATCTCATTGGAAATGAACTCCCAGTCAAATGTCACTGCATTGTTTCTGCTCCAGAGTAATAACAGCAGGACAGAGAGGAGTGAATGCTGTGTATTACAGACAGTCACACTGACTAACAGCCAGACAGCAGCCTGAGACACAACAAGAGACACAGACTCTGAACAACAGCCCACATTAGCTTTCCTGCTAACGCCTCCTTCTTCTCTAACCTACACACATCTTGTCCTGCAGATCCACTTGTTGAACAAGAACCAAACAAACATCCACTGAGGAAAACTGCTCTGCTAACATCAGTTTGTAGCAGTAGATAGTGAAGCAGCTGATGAGTAGCAGCACTTTGAACAGCTTCAAAACTTCACATGTATTGATAGAATATTTCATTAGTTTAGATTCCTCTAGTTTCATTTATTCTCTTTTGTTTTCCTGCACTTCACATATCAGCTTTACTTTCCTCTTCACTGATTTCTTTCCTCATAACTGAGCTTTGTTAATTACTGCTGAAGCAAATGAAACTCCTGCTGAGACCAGCCAGTGGGAGGCTTTTATTGTGAAAGAGCCAGAGGAAATGCAGTGTATTTGTCATCTGATTATCAGTGTTTGGTTGGTGGTGCTATTAAAACCAAGAGATGAACATATTGTGCATCATTTTATTGGTAGCTCAGTCTGAAATATTACAACAAGGAAGGAACAACAACAGTGAGCTGTTAGATGAAGAGCTGCAGACAAGCTGCTGAAGCTCAACCTGCTGCCTCTGCTGTCAATCAAACACTAGCTCAAGAAAAAAGAGCATTTCTAATGTTTCCTCCAAAAATGTTTCATTGTGAGAAGAAAAAACTCTTTACAACACATTTAAAGTCAGTTTTCTGTTCTTTGTGACTTCAAACAGGGATGAGTGTTTTCTTTCTGTCTCACGTTTGTTCTTCTTTCCAGCAGATGTTGGTCTGCAGGAGGTTTTAGATGAACATAAGATCAGTCTGAGGAGGAGATGTGAACGTGTGACTGAAGGAAGTGATGTAACAGGAAGTGGAACCCTCCTCAACAGGATCTACACTGAGCTCTACATCACAGAGGGACAGAGTGAAGAGGTTAATACCCAACATGAGGTGAAGCAGCTTGAGACAGCTTCCAAGATGAAGGCCCTCCATGACACTCCAATCAAGTGCCACCACATCTTTAAAGCCTTACCTGACCAACAGAGACACATCAGAGTGGTTCTGACCTACGGCGTCGCTGGTGCTGGAAAAACCTTCTCAGTGCAGAAGTTCACTCTGGACTGGGCAGAGGGTTTGGAAAACCAAGATGTCAGTGTGGTGATTGTGCTTTCATTCAGGGAGCTGAACTTGATCAAAGATGAGCAGTACAGTCTTCTCAGGCTGCTCCATGTTTTCCATCCAACATTACAGAAGGTCACAGCAGAGGAGCTGGCTGTCTGTAAACTTTTGTTCATCTTTGACGGCCTGGATGAAAGCAGACTTTCATTGGACTTCAACAACAGTGAGGTTGTGTCTGATGTCACACAGAAGGCATCAGTCAACATGCTGCTGACAAACCTCATCAAGGGGAAACTGCTTCCCTCGGCTCTGGTCTGGATCACTTCCCGACCTGCAGCAGCCAATCAGATCCCTCCTACATGTGTTGACAGGCTAACAGAAGTACAAGGCTTCACTGACGCCCAGAAGGAGGAGTACTTCAGGAGGAGGTTCAGTGATGAAGAGCTGTCCAGCAGAATCATCTCCCACATCAAGACATCCAGGAGCCTCCACATCCTGTGTGGAGTCCCAGTCTTCTGCTGGATCACTGCTACAGTTCTGGAGCACATGTTGACTACAGAGCAGAGAGGAGAGCTGCCCAAGACCCTGACTGACATGTACTCACACTTTGTGATGGTTCAGACAAAGAGGAAGAAGAACAAGTACCATGAGGGACATGAGACCAGTCCACAGGAGCTGATGGAGGCTGACAGGGAAGTTCTTCTGAAGCTGGGGAGGCTGGCGTTTGAACATCTGGAGAAAGGAAACATCATGTTCTACCAAGAAGACCTGGAGCTCTGTGGTCTTGATGTGACAGAGGCCTCAGTGTACTCAGGAGTTTGTACAGAGATCTTCAAAAGAGAGAGTGTGATCTTCCAGAAATCAGTCTACTGCTTTGTTCATCTGAGCGTTCAGGAGTTTCTGGCTGCAGTCTACATGTTCCACTGTTACACCAACAGGAAGATGGAGGTGTTGAATGGCTTCCTGTGGAACGACTCGTGGTATACTACTAAGTCAACGGATGACTTCCTGTATGGAGCCATGAATAAATCCCTGCTCAGTATAAATGGTCACCTGGACCTGTTTGTTCGCTTCCTTCATGGCCTCTCTCTGGAGTCCAACCAGAGACTCTTAGGAGGTCTGCTGGGTCAGACAGAGAACAGTCCAGAAATCATCCAGAGAGCCATCAACAACCTGAAGAAGATGAACACTGATAAAATCTCTCCTGACAGAAGCATCAACATCTTCCACTGTCTGATGGAGATGAACGACCTCTCAGTTCATCAGGAGATCCAAGAGTTGCTGACATCAAAGAACAGATCAAAGTATCTCTCTGAGATCCACTGCTCAGCTCTGGCCTACATGCTGCAGATGTCAGAGGAGGTTCTGGATGAGTTGGACCTGAAGAAGTACAACACAACCAAGGAGGGACGACTGAGACTGATCCAAGCTGTGAGGAACTGCAGAAAGGCTCGGTGAGTCCTGATGTGATCATTAACAAAATCAATCAGTGGAGATTAGTAGTTTAGTTCTTCACATATACACAGGATTACATTATTGTCATTATTCTTAGTTTTACCTCAAACATTATACATCAGTTGAGTTGATTTCTGAAGCTGTTTAAAATGCTGTAAGTATAAAAATGTAGATTATTTTAGTTGGTTGTGATGTTTGTTATTATCTGTTATGTGTTTGTAATAATTGTTAGATTCTATATTCTTTTTAACCATTTCTTTATCTTCCTTTGTGTGATGGAGGCTTCATGCAACCCTGATAAAACTAATGAAGGAGGTTGTGCTGGAGGTTTTTGAGACACACAACATTTTATAGTTTGTTTTAATCACACTGACAGACTGTGGACAGTATGGAAGCCTAAATGTAACTCCATTTTCCCTCCTTCATCTACAAGATGAAAGCAGAACAGAGATTGTCATTAAGAGTCTGCATCTATGAGAGAGACTGAAGAGAGTCATTGTGTCATGTCAAACACAGTAAGATGAGATGAGCTGAACCACAGATGTTCATCAGACGATCACCTCACTCTGTTTCATACTCATTCAGTCTGGATCTAGAATGTAAATGATCTGATTTTATAACAGATTTTATGTTTTCTAATCACAGACTTACTGGATGTGGACTCTCAGAGACTCAGTGTAAAGTTGTGGCCTCAGCTCTGAAGTCCAACCCTTCCTATCTGACAGAGCTGGACCTGACTGGAAATGTCCTGAAGGATTCATTAGTGAAGCATCTATCTGCTGGACTGGAGAGTCCAAACTGTAGACTGGAGACTCTGAGGTCATTACACTGACTCAAGTTTTCTTTATTTATTCAATTCAGATAATTGACAGATATGTCAAATGTCCTTTAGCTGATAAATGTACAGTATTACCATGAGCACAAATATGAAGAAGTTTCTTCTTTTTCTCACATTTTAAGTTTTTCCAAATGGCTGAACAATCGTTTTTCTTTGTGGCTCCAAATAGAAGTGAAAGACTTGAGCAGGGTTTATTTAAAGGTGACAGAAGTGGAGTCATGACGGGGAGATGATGTGAGCCTCCACAGGTTCACGTTGTGCTCCATCAGTCAGTGAAGATGAAGTCAGTACTGATGAGGCTGTAGAGTGTGTGAGGATGTGAATGAGGCTGTTGAAGATCTGATGATAGCAGATAAAAACAGGCTGCTGAGAGTCTGAGAGAGAGACAGGTCAGAGAAAGAAGAGAAAGACATGAATGGAAAACTAGATGAAGGTGAAGTTAGGAACTGTGATGATGTTGATGAGATCAGAAGCTGACATGGCTGCTACAGAGACAAGCCACACAGCTGCTGTGGTGAGGTGTGTGTTAAAGCAGAGTCCTAAACAGCAGCCTAACACAGGCCCAAACATCCCAACAAAGCAGGATTCAGGCTCAGTGTGGTGATTAAGAACAGAAGCTGGAGAAGAGACAGGACCCTGAACAAATCACACTCTGTTTCAGAATCATCAACTATTTTATCTCTCAGAGGTTAAACATGGAGTGTATGAAGAGATCTCTGATCAGTAAAGTTTGAACTGCAGCACAAACTCCCAGATCTTCTGCTTCTGCTGCTCATTTGAACCTGACAAAAGGTTCAGCTCATTTCCAGAGTCGAGGGTCTCTGACTACAAAGGCTCAGTCTCCTCTGGTTTTTAGCCTCCACCCAGGAATTAGTAGCAGAGCTCTACTGGAGGAGGGTTAACATGTCAGAGATACAATCAGGGACCAACATCATACCAGACTGAAAGTCATCATTGAAACTTTAACATCTGTTCTAAAATACGCAGAGAAGCAGTGAAGGGATGCTACAACTGGTGTTACATGTTAGTGGATTTAGTCAGTAAGTGATGACGTCTGTATAAGACATGATGAAGATCCACGATAACAGAAGGACAAAGTCAGTCAAACATGTCTGAGTAGATTTAATCTACATCTTTTATTCTTTATTCAGAATGGAGACCTGCAGTTTGACAAAGATCAGCTGTGATTTTCTGGGACCAGCTCTGAAGTCCAACCCCTCCCATCTGAAACATCTGGACCTGAGTAACAATGATCTGAAGGATTCAGGAGTGAAGCTGCTGTGTGGTTTTCTGGAGAGTCCAGACTGTAGACTGGAGACTCTGAGGTCAGTACACTGACTCAAGTTTTATTTATTCAATTCAGTTCACTGTCTGTTATTTTTGTAGATCTGATATGTTTAATCAACAACTAAATGTAATTTGTTTTCATAAAAAACAAATGATTGTTCTTTAAACTCAAGACGTTTGGGGTGTGTTTAGTCTCACACTGTCACATATTAGTGTCTGTAGAAGACATGATGAAGATCCACAATAACAGAAGGTCAAAGTCAGTCAAACATGTCTGATTAGATTTCATCTGCATCTGTTACACTTTATTCAGATTGATCAACTGCAATTTGTCAGAGACCAGGTGTGATTCTCTGGTCTTAGCTCTGAAGTCCAACCCCTCCCATCTGAAACATCTGGACCTGAGTGAAAACAACCTGAAGGATTCAAGAGTGAAGCAGCTGTGTGATTTTCTGGAGAGTCCAGACTGTAGACTGGAGGCTCTGAGGTCAGGTCACTGTGTGTTACTTTTGTAGATCTCATATGTTCAGATGTGAGAAGCAGTTGGTGATTAAACATATGAGATCTCAATTCAATTTGAATTGAATTGAGATCTGATATGTTTAATCACCAACTGATTCTCAATCTAATTCATGTTCATCCAGAACTTTCCTCCATAAATATGTAAATTTCCTTTAGTTCAAGACGAGTGTTTGTATCAGAAACTGTAGAAAATCTACATCTTTTATTCTTTATTCAGATTGGAGAGATGCTGTTTGTCAGAGATCAGCTGTGATTCTCTGGTCTCAGCTCTGAAGTCCAACTCCTGCCATCTGAAACATCTGGATCTGAGAAGAAACTATCTGAAGGATTCAGATGTGAAGCAGCTTCTTGATCTTGTGGAGAGTCCAGACTATAAACTGGAGACTCTGGAGTGAGTAGAAGGTTCCAGTCAGTCCATGCTGCTTTCATCAGTATTGTCATAAACACAGTTACTATCAAAGATCCAGTGTTTCCTGTAAACCTGCAGCTTCTCAGTGAAGCTGCGAGAGGAGAATGGAGACAGGCTTCAGGATTGGACAGAAAGACAGAGAGAGAGACAACAGTCAGCCAATCAGATGAGCCAGAAGCTTGTTGTGATCATGTGTTTGAGTTGATGTGAAGACTGTTGTTGTTGTGTTGATGTGTCCAGGAAATAAAGCTGGATTCCAGCTGACAGCCTTCCAAGATGTATAGAGACAGTGGTGGTCATTGATCAAATGTGATGAACAACTGATCACAGCTCTGAGATCAGTCTGACTGAAGCCTGCACATCACAGAAGCAGCATTACATTTAGTAACCATGTGCTCTTTCTACAGAGCAGAACCTCTGCTGAGGTCCACTCATCACATTTGTATATATTTGCTCCAGTGCTGCTCTGAACAGGACTGAAGTCCCTGCTGCTCTTTATACTGGATGAGCTGCATCACTGACTGACAGCTGATGAAGGGAGACTCTGGAAACACTCATTTATCTCCTCTCTGCTTTATTCTTCTCTCTACAGATGGAGGTGATGATCTTTGTGAAGAGGACGTGTGTGAGCTGAGAGAGGATGAGCTGTGTCCTGACGATCCAGAGGATGAAGCAGCAGCAGCAGCTTGTGTGTAGAGAGACTCTGACTGCAGATAAATGCTGCAGAATAAACCACATGTTCATCAGAAACATGAGCTAAAACACACACATTCTACTCCCAGTGATGCAGCCAGTGTTCAGTTTCACTCACTCAGCATATAGATGTGTTTCTGTTTCTGCTCTTTGCTTTATGGACTCCACTGAGTCAACATTGGAATCTAAACCTTTCTGGACTTTTCTCTGATATTTCCTGACACTGTTGGAGCTTCTGTTCAGTTCCAGTGGATGTGTGTATATGCTGGATGCTGGAATAAAATCATGAGAACATCTGAGCTAACTCTGGATCTCATCCTGTTTTAAAAAGTTAGCTGCTACAATGGATAATGGATGAATGCATTCAGGTAGGAATGGAGAATTTTAAGACATGAACACTGGACAGGTTGATGAGGACAGGACCTCAGATTAGTTCACTGTCTGTGGAGACAGCAGGACAGTCCAGTGTGTGGGTAGTTCACTGTCTGTAATAACAGTGGGACTCTCCAGACTCTATGGTTCATATAGTTGAATTTAAACCACAGACTCTGAACTGTCCTAATGTTTTACAGACTCAAACTAATCCCAGACTGTCCTGATTTTATTACATACAGTGAACTAACTATTGATGGTGGAACTTCTGCACATATTCTATTGAACTGACCTCTGACACTGGACTCTCCTACTCTTATCACTGACAGTGAACTAACCACAGACTGGTAGCATCAAACAGCTGCTGATATTCCAAGCTCTCCACGCAGACAATTGGCCAGGATGTGTGTATTTGCTGGAAATATTTCGAGGTCCCTGAAGTATCCATTAAATAATAACTCCTGAACTTGTGGATCTATGATAGAGAGATGTTGATGAGGTCGGGTGCAGTTCCTCTAGAGGCCACTAGACGGTGCTGTTTATCATCCACTCTGAGAATCTCTTCATCTCTTTCCACAAATAAAGTCAGTTCAGTTTGAACAAGATCGTCAGTTCCACTCTCCTAATATAACAGGAACTGGATTGTTCTAAATAGTTGAGTTTGTTGACATCAGTGTGGAGCTGTGCTCAAACACACCTGCATTAAAATGGTTCAGGAGAGAAACCAGACTGCAGTTCTCTCCATCACCACCAGAGGTCTCTAAACAGCAGCAACAAGCAGACAAACACACCGAAGAGATGCGTTCAGGGGATGTTTGAACAAATTTTAAACATAATTCAAATCTGTCAGACTCAGATATGAAGATTTATTTTGAAGATCCAAAACGTGTTGAAACTGATTATATTTATTACTATTATGATTATTGTATTATAACCGTACTGAGTAATAAATAGAGAATTAATATGTATTTGTTTAGTGAAAACTCATTAAACGTGTTTAAATAACATTCATTGAAGGTTAAAATACTTTGACGGAAAGGTTAAAAATGTAATAAATACATTTCAAATGTTGTTGTTTTTTAAAGACACAGAAGTGTATCATTAAATATTTCGTTTCGCTAGCTTCTGAGCGTCATTAGCATTCGCTAGCTAAGTAATGGAGCATTAGCCGCTGCGTAGCTAAAGCAGCTAACTCTGTGGCTGTTTCTAAACGGGACCGTGAGGATTTATGGTTCACTGCCGGTGAGACAAGTTGTCGGTCAGACGTCGTCGCGGGTCGCCTGTGGAGAATCCATCTTTCTTTCACCTGCCTGCTTCCATATTGGGCCATTACCTTCAGCCTCACCCTTTCATCAGAGTTGAACTGCAGGTGGACTGTTCTGTGGATTAAACACTGTGGATTTCCTCACACTCAAGCGTCGTAACTCATGCCAGCAATTTCATTTTAACTTAAAGGAAACTCCTGGAAATTTAGAAGGTATTTTATTTAAATTTAAAGGGTAAATCTTGGGTTAATTTTGACAGTGAACCTGATTGGTACCATGATTGTTTCTGATTACAAAGTAAGAACAATTATTTTATTTTTACTTTATTTTTTTTCACAAAAGCGTATTAGTTTTTGTTTGTTTGCATTTAAGCTGAAGTAAATAATTGATGACTGATTTCTTAAACTGAGACTGATGTAGTATTCATACCTGTGGGTTTATTATAATAATTATTTTGTTTTTTTTCAAGGAATATTGAAGCCATGCAGCATGACTGAAACTATTACAAATCAGGTGAGAGTCACACATATCATTTCAAAGTTTTTATTGTCAGTTGCATTTAGTTTCTTTATGAACTCAGGGCCCTTTCTCTGACTTAATCAGGAGAAGTGGGCTACAGCTGTAAAGACAGAAGCTTTGAGAAGAAACTAATCTCTGTCTCAAGAGGAATAATCATGAGGAAACTAAATGAAACCTGAAACCTGGAGCTCAGCACCATCACAGACTCCATGATGTCAGTGAACACATCACAGTTGTTTGCAGGGTGGAGTCTTCCTGCTGTCTCTTAAAATACTACATTTATAAAATATTTCTGCTTGTATGTGAAGTCAGACTTGTTACTAAATGTTTGATCTGTTTTTCTGTCATTGGTCCAAACAGTGCAGTGTGAGCGCCCCCTGCAGGAGGGATCACAATCAGCTCTAACTCAACCACAACCTCTAAATACATGAATTTAACAATAAAATTAATCTCTGGACAGATTGTTTGAAAGTTTGATACTAAAACAAAGAACAGATATTTTATTTGATGATCAAACATCAAACGTTCTGCATTTACAGAGGCAGACTGTGCTGCTTGGTACTGAATATGAGATCTATGATGGTGTCATGAGTGGATTTAAGGATGGTGAATGAACTGTGATGGGATGAGAAAGTGTTGGTGTCAGGGTGACAGGACTCGGTCCTGGAGGGCTCCTGTGCTGAGGGTCAGAGGCTGAGATGAAAGCTTGTTGACCTGAACCCACTGTCACCTGTCCCACACAAACATCCAGATCCAGTCAAACATGCAGGAGCTTCTTGGTTTTTATTTAGTCTGGAAAAGAACATTTTATTGATCTGAATGTGAAGATAAAGTGACAACATCTTTATTAAAATCCATTTAGTTCAAGCTGAGAGTGGTGCTCATGAACACATCATGTAGTGAATCTGATCCTCACACATAAACTCACCTGATTTCCTGTAAGTGGTGAGGGGAGGAGCTCACCTGAGCAGGTGATCAAGTTTGATGAGAACAGGAAGAGAACTTTGAGATCGGCTCAGAGTTCATTTTGAGTGGACAGAAGAAGGTTGAACAACGAGACAGGGTGAGTGTTAACACAACATCATTATCTCTTTATGGACTGTGGAGGGAAGAAAATTCACAATGAACTTCTGACCATGAAGAAGTTGGGAGAGCAGAGCAGAGTCTCCAGGATCCAGATGTCTGTCCATGAAGAGTCCAGACTTCATGGTCCAGACTTCAGTGATGAATCTGGACCTTCAGACACAAAGTAAGAGAACTGCTACAAACGTCTGGAACAGTGTTTAGTGTTGAGGACCTGCAGCTTCCTGTTTCTTCTGTCACATCAGGTTAATAATACTGAGCTCAATGATCTAAAACAACATGTGGACTTTTTATTTCTGACAGAGATGTGAAGATAACTGAGTGTTTGCAGGTGATGAGAAGTCAAGGACAGAGAAAAGTCTGTGTTCAAGTGCTGTACAGTCGTTCTATCACATGACCTCTCCTCTCTCTCTTTGTACGACATGAACCAAGATCATAAACTGTTCTTAGTCGTCTTCTCTTTCTGTTACTGACACATTACATCTGTATGTGCAGTTTGATTGCTTCTACACAGCAGGTCAGGAGAGAGTGAGTTTGATGTTGTAGTGTTTGTCATTGTGATGAAGACGGTTTTATATTTAGAGTCCAACCAGGTCTCATTCAGTGATGCAAGATTCTGACTTCTTTAAAGTTGTAAAAAGAACAAAAGTAGAGACTGGTATCAAATGAATCATTGATCAGATGTGATGGTTACAGAGTGTTTATCTGCAGAGACTCTGACTCTATTTCCTTATTGTTTCTGAACTTCAACCTTTGGTCGGTGTGTGTGTCTCTGTCAATCAGTAACAGCTCAGAGAGAGAGATCTTCATTCACTCTCTAGGTCTCTCAACCACCACTGCTCTCTCTCTCTCTCTCTCTCTCAGTCGCTCCCTTCATAAAACCATCAAATCTAGTTTGTGTGGATAGAAGTCATTTCACTGAGGACATAATAATGTGAATGAATCAAGATGAGTGACACTAAACATGAACATTGGTCCAAAGCTTTCGTGTCCTTCAGTGAACTGTAGATTCAGGGTGAGTGATGATTGTGGTTGTGGTCAGACTGTCAAACAGCAACAAGAAGCCTCACAGCAGAGAACATGGAGGATGTCTGCTGAGGGATTTTAGAACTGATGCTTATTTGTTGCTTGGAGAGAAACTCTGTCCTTTACTGTCACTTTCATTGTTTCTTCTTCTGGAGAATGTAGCTCACTATAATGTTAGCTCTTAGCTGTGGTAGCTGACATTACAACACATGTAGCCAGCTCATTAAATATGATGGATCAGACTGAGCTGCATTGACAGTGTTAGTGTTAAACTAAAATAAATCCAGAGACAGCAGCCAGGACTCCTGAACTGTCTCAATCATTGTTGTGTTTCAGTAAAATGTCTCCAATGAAAATATGTTTGAGCAGAAATCAGCTGATTGGAGAAGACTGACTGTAACTGAAGTTGATGTAAACTCACTGAGTGTTACTGGTTTACCTCTCAGACTGACTGAAGTCCAGAAGATGGAGGAAGAGGAGGACAGAGCAGAGTCTCCAGTATCCAGCTGTCTGTCTATGAAGAGTGACAGGTCCAAAGGATTACCTCCAAACTTCAGTGAAGAACCTGGACCCTCAGATACAAAGTAAGATACTGTTTCTTCTATAAACTGACCTGATGGAAGATGATGATTTTAGGATGAAGCAGAAATGTTCTGCTGAAAGATTTCTAGTCATGATGCAGATGTTTTAGTGCAGGTAGGTTAGATCCTAGTCTGGGTTTTAGAACCAGGAAGTACTGATGGTATTTCTGTAGTAAAACACCTGTGAACCTCCATTTCAGAATGTCCACTCATCAATATTCAGATAGATTTGTCCTCATGTTGAAGTCTGTGAAGATTTTCAATCTGCAAATGATTTTAGTGATGAAGAAATGTGTTGACAGAGAGAGGAAGAGGAGTCCTGTTTCTGTGGAGGAGCAGCTGTCCTGCTGTGCTTTGTGTCAGGACGTCCTGAAGGATCCAGTCTCTAGCAGCTGTGGACACTGGTTCTGCAGACAGTGCATCATCTCATACTGGGACCAGTCTGCTTCATCAGGAGACTCCTCCTGTCCCCAGTGTGTACCAAGATCCAGAAGAAGACCTGGACTGCAGACAGCCAGTCAGAGCAGCACTGTACAAAGTAAGACTGTCCATCTGTCTGCTGATGGACTCTTTTCTGGAAACCTGTTGATTTAATCCAGACACATTGTTGTGTTCTACAGCATGGGGATTTAAGATCATTCTAAATCTCATTGTAAATGAACTCCCAGTCAAATGTCACTGCATTGTTTCTGCTCCAGAGTAATAACAGCAGGACAGAGAGGAGTGAATGCTGTGTATTACAGACAGTCACACTGACTAACAGCCAGACAGCAGCCTGAGACACAACAAGAGACACAGACTCTGAACAACAGCCCACATTAGCTTTCCTGCTAACGTCTCCTTCTTCTCTAACCTACACACATCTTGTCCTGCAGATCCACTTGTTGAACAAGATCCAAACAACATCCACTGAGGAAAACTGCTCTGCTAACATCAGTTTGTAGCAGTAGATAGTGAAGCAGCTGATGAGTAGCAGCACTTTGAACAGCTTCAAAACTTCACATATATTGATAGAATATTTCATTAGTTTAGATTCCTCTACTTTCATTTATTCTCTTTTGTTTTCCTGCTCTTCACATATCAGCTTTATCTCAACCTGCTGCCTCTGCTGTCAATCAAACACTAGAACAAGAAAAAAGAGCATTTCTAATGTTTCCTCCAAAAATGTTTCATTGTGAGAAGAAAAAACTCTTAACAACACATTTAAAGTCAGTTTTCTGTTCTTTGTGACTTCAAACAGGGATGAGTGTTTTCTTTCTGTCTCACGTTTGTTCTTCTTTCCAGCAGATGTTGGTCTGCAGGAGGTTTTAGATGAACATAAGATCAGTCTGAGGAGGAGATGTGAACGTGTGACTGAAGGAAGTGATGTAACAGGAAGTGGAACCCTCCTCAACACGATCTACACTGAGCTCTACATCACAGAGGGACAGAGTGAAGAGGTTAATACCCAACATGAGGTGAAGCAGCTTGAGACAGCTTCCAAGATGAAGGCCCTCCATGACACTCCAATCAAGTGCCACCACATCTTTAAAGCCTTACCTGACCAACAGAGACACATCAGAGTGGTTCTGACCAACGGCGTCGCTGGTGTTGGAAAAACCTTCTCAGTGCAGAAGTTCACTCTGGACTGGGCAGAGGGTTTGGAAAACCAAGATGTCAGTGTGGTGATTGTGCTTTCATTCAGGGAGCTGAACTTGATCAAAGATGAGCAGTACAGTCTTCTCAGGCTGCTCCATGTTTTCCATCCAACATTACAGAAGGTCACAGCAGAGGAGCTGGCTGTCTGTAAACTTTTGTTCATCTTTGACGGCCTGGATGAAAGCAGACTTTCATTGGACTTCAACAACAGTGAGGTTGTGTCTGATGTCACACAGAAGGCATCAGTCAACGTGCTGCTGACAAACCTCATCAAGGGGAAACTGCTTCCCTCGGCTCTGGTCTGGATCACTTCCCGACCTTCAGCAGCCAATCAGATCCCTCCTACATGTGTTGACAGGCTAACAGAAGTACGAGGCTTCACTGACACCCAGAAGGAGGAGTACTTCAGGAGGAGGTTCAGTGATGAAGAGCTGTCCAGCAGAATCATCTCCCACATCAAGACATCCAGGAGCCTCCACATCCTGTGTGGAGTCCCAGTCTTCTGCTGGATCACTGCTACAGTTCTGGAGCACATGTTGACTACAGAGCAGAGAGGAGAGCTGCCCAAGACCCTGACTGACATGTACTCACACTTTGTGATGGTTCAGACAAAGAGGAAGAAGAACAAGTACCATGAGGGACATGAGACGAGTCCACAGGAGCTGATGGAGGCTGACAGGGAAGTTCTTCTGAAGCTGGGGAGGCTGGCGTTTGAACATCTGGAGAAAGGAAACATCATGTTCTACCAAGAAGACCTGGAGCTCTGTGGTCTTGATGTGACAGAGGCCTCAGTGTACTCAGGAGTTTGTACAGAGATCTTCAAAAGAGAGAGTGTGATCTTCCAGAAATCAGTCTACTGCTTTGTTCATCTGAGCGTTCAGGAGTTTCTGGCTGCAGTCTACATGTTCCACTGTTACACCAACAAGAAGACAGAGGTGCTGGAGGACTTCCTGGGGAAACAGAACGAAGTGCATGAAGTGATCTTATATTTTTTCCAGGATATTCTAAGATATTTAGGAGTGAACCTCTCATTTCTCAATGACTTGCTGTATAAAGTCATGAATAAATCCCTCCTCAGTAAAAATGGTCACCTAGACCTGTTTGTTCGCTTCCTTCATGGCCTCTCTCTGGAGTCCAACCAGAGACTCTTAGGAGGTCTGCTGGGTCAGACAGAGAACAGTCCAGAAATCATCCAGAGAGCCATCAACAAGCTGAAGAAGATGAACACTGATAAAATCTCTCCTGACAGAAGCATCAACATCTTCCACTGTCTGATGGAGATGAACGACCTCTCAGTTCATCAGGAGATCCAAGAGTTCCTGAAGTCAGAGAACAGATCAAAGAAGAAACTCTCTGAGATCCACTGCTCAGCTCTGGCCTACATGCTGCAGATGTCAGAGGTTCTGGATGAGTTGAATCTGGATCAGTACAACACATCGGAGGAGGGACGACGGAGACTGATCCCAGCTGTGAGGAACTGCAGAAAGGCGGAGTGAGTCCTGATCATTAACAGAATCAATCAGTGGAGATTAGTAGTTTAGTTCTTCACATATACACAGGATTACATTATTGTCATTATTCAAAAATTATAGATCTGCTCTTAATGCTCCGTAGCCTCCTGCCTGAGGGGAGAGGGACGAACAGTGTGTGTGCAAGGTGGGCGGGGTCTTTTCTGATGCAGGTGACCCTTTTCCTACAGGAAGTGTAAATGTGCATAGTGGTGGATAGACTGTGTCCCACAGTCTTGTGCGCATCTTTCACCACCCTCAGCAGAGCTTTCTTTTCTGCTGCAGAGCAGCTGCCGTGCCACACAGTGATACTTGTCTTCTTCACGTTGATGCAGAGGTTGTTTTCTCTGCACCAACCCTCCAGGTGTTCTACCCCCTTCCTGTAGTCGGACTCGTCATTGTTAGCAATGCATCCAACCACAGCTGTGTCGTCCGCAAACTTCACAATCAGACAGCTCGGGTGTATCGCTGAGCAGTCGTATGTGAGCAGGGTGAACAGGAGGGGGCTCAGCACACAGCCCTGGGGGGAGCCGGTGCTGAGGGTGATGGAGGAGGAGGAGGAGACGTCGCGGATCCTCACAGTCCGTGGCCTGTCAGTTACAAAGTCCTGGACCCAGTTGCAAAGGGTGAGGCTCAGTCCAAGTGTTGTCAGTTTCTGTACCAGGGTCTGTGGTATGATGGTGTTGAATGCTGATGTGAAATTCATGAAGAGCATGCGAACATAAGAGTTCTTGCTCTCTTAGTGGGTGAGGGCTGTGTGGACCACAGAAGAAATGGCATCCTCTGTGGATCGGTTCTTCCTGTATGCGTACTGGTGTGGGTCCACAGTGATGTCAATGCAGTCCTTGATGTGGGCCATGACCAGTCTCTCGAAGCACTTCATGACTATCAGGGTGAGGGCTACTGGCCGATAATCATTCAGGCTTAAAACACTGTGTACGTTTTAGGAATGGGGATGATCGTGGTGGTCTTCAGGCAGGTGGGGGCCGCTGGCTGTTGGAGGGAGGTGTTGAAGATGTCTGTCAGCCCCTCGGTGAGCTGGTGTGCACAGCCCCTCAGCACCCGCCCGGAGATGTTGCCGGGACCAGCGGCATTGCGTGGGTTGATCCTCTGGAGGGTCCTCCTCACTTCTGCTGGGGTCTCGCTGAGGGGCTCTTCTACTGGGGGCAGTCTGGGGGGCAGCAACCACAATTTAACTCCTGCACTAATAGATCATTTTGTCCATGGCACTGCGGCATCTCTTAGTTCAGCTCTAAACTTAGTTGCTCCTCTGAAAAAGAAGGTCATGAATCGGGGGAGGCTAGCTCCCTGGTATAATTCATAGTTGCGCTGTTTAAAACAGGCAGACTGAAAGCTAGAAAGAATTTGGCATTCCACTAATTCTGAAGAAGCTCACATAGCCTGGAAAGATAGTTTAACGACTTATAAAAAAGCTCTCCGTAGTATTAGAACAGCATACTATTCATCATTAATAGAAGAAAACAAGAACAACCCCAGATTTCTTTTCAGCACTGTAGCCAGGCTGACAAAGAGCCACAGCTCTGTTGAGCCATCTATTCCTTTAGCCCTCAGTAGTAATGACTTCATCAGCTTCTTTACCAATAAAATTGTTGGCATTAGAGAAAACATTCAAGGCATCGTCCCGATGACTGTCAAAGATGTAAGTACAGTGACTTTAGAAATTTCTGTTAGACCTTATCAACATCTGGAATCCTTCTCCCCAGTAGATCTTCTCGAGCTATCTTCAATAATTAAAGCATCTAAACCATCAACCTGTCTTCTAGATCCAATCCCAATTAAATTGCTCAAAGATGTTCTTCCATTAATTAACACCTCCATATTGAACCAGATAAATTTATCTCTATTAACAGGATATGTGCCTCAGTCTTTTAAGATTGCTGTAATTAAGCCCCTACTTAAGAAAGCCACTCTAGATCCAAATGTTTTAGCCAACTATAGACCAATCTCCAACCTTCCTTTTATTTCCAAAATTCTAGAAAAAGTTGTTGCTAATCAGTTGTGTGACCACTTAAACAGGAATGGTCTGTTTGAAGAGTTTCAGTCAGGTTTTAGAGTTCATCATAGTACAGAAACAGCTCTGGTTAAAGTTACCAATGATCTCCTCATGGCTTCAGATAGTGGACTTGTCTCTATACTGGTTCTGCTAGATCTTAGTGCTGCATTTGACACTATTGATCATAATATTTTACTACAGAGACTTGAAAGTGAGATCCAGATTAAAGGAACTGCATTAGATTGGTTTGAATCCTATCTGTCTGACAGATTCCAGTTTGTTCATGTCAACCATGATTCCTCTACTTATACAAAAGTAAGTTATGGTGTTCCTGAGGGTTCTGTGCTAGGACCAATACTCTTCACATTATACATGTTGCCATTAGGGAAGATTATTAGAAAACATGGCATAAACTTCCATTGTTACGCAGATGACACCCAGCTATATTTATCTATGAAACCAGATGAAACTAATCAGCTGGTTAAACTCCAAGCATGCCTTAAAGACATAAAGGCTTGGATGACCTGTAATTTCTTACTCTTAAACTCAGACAAAACAGAAGTTATTGTATTTGGTCCTAAGCATCTCAGAGATTCATTATCTAATCACATGGTTTCTTTGGATGGCATTACCTTGGCCTCCAGTACTACTGTGAAAAACCTTGGTGTTATATTTGATGAGGATATGTCCTTTAAATGTCACATTAAGCAAGTAACCAGGACTGCCTTCTTTCATCTACGTAATATCATCAACATCAGGAACATCCTGTCTCAGAATGACGCTGAGAAACTAGTTCATGCATTTGTGTCTTCCAGACTGGATTATTGTAATTCATTACTGTCTGGATCCAAATAACTCTTTAAAAAGCCTCCAACTGATTCAAAATGCTGCATCCAGAGCATTGACAGGAATTAACCAGAGAGATCATATTACTCCAGTTTTAGCTTCTCTTCACTGGCTCCCCTTAAAGTCTAGAATAGAATTTAAAATCCTCCTCCTTACATACAAGGCCCTCAAAGGCCTAGCTCCATCATATCTTAAAGACCTCATTGTACCATATCATCCCAACAGATCTGAAAGTGCAGGCCTATTTGTGGTTCCTAGAATTTCAAAAAGTACAATGGGAGGTAGAGCTTTCAGCTATCAGGCTCCTCTCCTGTGGAACCAGCTCCCAGTTTGGGTTTGTGAAGCAGACACTCTCTCTATTTGTAAGGTCAGGCTTAAGACTTTCCTTTTTGATCAAGCTTATAGTTAGGGCTGGACTAAACTATCCCTTAGTTATGCTGCTATAGGCCTAGGCTGCTGGGGGACAATGCAACAAACACATATTCTCCTTCTTTCTTCTCTCTCCTCTCTCATGTCCTCCACTTTCTTTTCTCTGGCACAGAGCTCTTGTCCTCTAATTTCCTATCTACTACTAGTCATGTAATTCTGTGCTATTAATTCAATTCAATTCAGTTTTATTTATATAGCGTCAATAACAATACAAATTGTCTCAAGGCGCTTTACAAGACCCAGCCTGAAACCCCCAGAGCAGCCTGAAGGCGACGGTGGTAAGGAAAAACTCCCTTTTAACAGAAAGAAACCTTGAGCAGAACCAGCTCATATGGAGGAACCATCTGCCTCAGGCCAGCCGGGTACAGACAGAGAAAGAGAACAGCAAGATAAACATACATCTGTCATAAATACACATATCTGACTAAAACATACAGGTGGGATGCTATGATTCAAACTAATGATGTTACATGACAGTTTGAAAATGTAAGAGGAATCATAGGCAGGTTGGAGAATTGTTCATTCAGGTAGGAGTGGATAACAGCAGGATTCCATGGAGACCGGGCAAAATGATGAGACCACGACAACAGATGTAGTATGGAGCTCCACAGGAAACACTCAACTCCAGGCCAGAGATACTCGGAAGAAGAGAGAGCAGCAGTAAACATTCTACATAGTAATAGCACAGAATTGCATGACTAGTAGCAGATAGGAATTTAGAGGGCAGGAGCTCTGTGCCAGAGAAAAAGAAAGTGGAGGACACGAGAGAGGAGAGAGAAGAAAGAAGGAGAACATGTGTTTGGTGCATTGTCCCCCAGCAGCCTAGGCCTATAGCAGCATCACTAAGGGATGGTTTAGTCCAGCCCTAACTATAAGCTTGATCAAAAAGGAAAGTCTTAAGCCTGACCTTAAAAATAGAGAGAGTGTCTGCTTCCTGAACCTCATATTACTATATAGAATGTTTACTGCTTTACTGCTAGAATGTAATGATCTGATTTTTTAACACATTTTATACGTTTTCTAATCACAGACTTATTAGATGTGGACTCTCAGAGACTCACTGTGAAGTTGTGGCCTCAGCTCTGAAGTCCAACCCTTCCTATCTGACAGAGCTGGACCTGAATTTTAATAACCTGGAGGATTCAGGAATAAAGCATCTGTCTACTGGACTGGAGAGTCCAAACTGTAGACTGGACACTCTGAGGTCAGTTTACTTTCTGGAGCTGTTGTAGGTTTTCTTTATTTATTCAGTTCCAATCATTGACTGGTGTGTCAAATGTTCTTTAGTTGATAAATGTATTTCCATGAGCACAAATCTGAAGACATTTCTTCAGGGTTCATGTTGTGCTCCATCAGTCAGTGAAGATGAAGTCAGTACTGATGAGGCTGTAGAGTGTGTGAGGATGTGAATGAGGCTGTTGAAGATCTGATGATAACAGATAAAAACAGGCTGCAGAGAGTCAGAGAGAGAGACAGGTCAGAGAAAGAAGAGAAAGACATGAATGGAAAACTTGATGAAGGTGAAGTTAGGAACTGTGATGATGTTGATGGGATCAGAAGCTGACATGGCTGCTACAGAGACAAGCCACACAGCTGCTGTGGTGAGGTGTGTGTTAAAGAGTCCTAAACATCAGCCTAACACAGGCCCAACATCCCAACAAAGCAGGATTCAGGCTCAGTGTGAGGATTTAGAACAGAAGCTGGAGAAGAGACATGACTCTGTTGGAATGACTGCAGAAAGAAGGCAGGTGAGACCAGTCATAGTGTTTGTCATTTAGAGCCAGAACAGAGTTTGTGTTCCTGAACAAATCACACTGTTTCAGAATCATCAACTATTTTATCTCTGAGGTTAAACATGGAGTGTATGAAGATATCTCTGATCAGTAAAGGTTGAACTGCAGCACAAACTCCCAGATCTTCTGCTTCTGCTGCTCATTTGAACCTGACAAAAGGTTGAGCTCATTTCCAGAGTCGAGGATCTCTGACTACAAAGGCTCAGTCTCCTCTGGTTTTTAGCCTCCACCCAGTAATTAGTACCAGAGCTCTACTGGAGGAGGGTTAAAATGTCAGAGATACAATCAGGGACCAACATCATACCAGACTCAAAGTCATCAGTGAAACTTTAACATCTGATTAGATTTAATCTGCATCTTGTATTCTTTATTCAGATTGTGGAGATGCAGTTTGTCAGAGATCAGCTGTGATTATCTGGTCTCAGCTCTGAAGTCCAACCCCTCCCATCTGAAACATCTGGACCTGGGTGACAACAGTCTGAAGGATTCAGGAGTGAAGCAGCTGTGTGGTTTTCTGGAGAGTCCAGACTGCAGACTGGAGACTCTGGAGTGAGTTGATTGACTGTTACTGTTGTAGATCTAATATGTTTAATCACCAACTGAAGTTCATTTATTTTCATTTATAACTTTATTGTTCCTCAAACTGAAGACAACCACAAACACATTTCAATAACTGTATAATGCTGATAGCTTCATTCCTGGTCAACACACACAGATGAGATCATGTGTTCAGATGCAGGTGTTTCAGGTGTGTTTAGTGTCTGAGCTTCCTGCTGTTTCATCATCATTCAGTCACATTTCATTTGGAGTGAAACCTGCTGTGATCCATGTATCAGTCCATTCTCTCTGAAGCACAGCTGCTGGAAAGAGACCACACACCTCACACTGTCACATATAACTGTCTGTAAACAAATACCTGGGAGTGACCATCGACAACAGACTGAACTGGAGGACCAACAGTACAGCTGTGTAAAAGAAAGGCTGCAGCAGACTCTATTTCCTAAGGACACTGAGGTCCTTCAGTGTGTGCAGCAAGATGCTGGAGATCTTTTACCAGTCTGTTGTAGGCAGCAGCCTGTTCTCTGCTGTGGTCTGTTATCAATCATTAATAATCCCGACCACCCTCTCCACCACACAATAGACAATGGCTACATTTGTTGTCTCAAAGAAGATTCATTTATCTTATATTTTTTGTAAACATTATGTATAGCTTTTTGTTTTTAGTTCTGTTTTTTGTTGATTTTAACTTTTTGAATCTATCTGTAGAAGACATGATGAAGATCATGACAGAAGGACAAAGTCAGTCAAACATGTCTGAGTAGATTTAATCTACATCTTTTATTCTTTATTCAGATTGGAGAGATGCAGTTTGTCAGAGATCAGCTGTGATTCTCTGGTCTCAGCTCTGAAGTCCAACCCCTCCCATCTGAAACATCTGGACCTGAGTGACAACAGTCTGAAGGATTCAGGAGTGAAGCAGCTGTGTGGTTTTCTGGAGAGTCCAGACTGTAGACTGGAGACTCAGAGGTCAGTTCTCTGTCTGTTACTGTTGTAGATCTGATATGTTTAATCACCAACTGAATCTAATTCATGTTCATCCAGAACTTTCCTTCATAAATTTGCGAATGTCGTTTAGTTCAAGATGAGTGTTTGTATCAGAAACTGTAGAAAATGTCCACTGTTAGTTGTTAAAGTCAATGAATCTTAAAGGCTGTTAGGACACAGTAATGTTGAGCTGCACATTTAAAAGCTGAACACATCTGATTGAATTATTCATCATTTAATCTACATCTTTTATTCTTTATTCAGATTGGAGAGATGCAGTTTGTCAGAGATCAGCTGTGATTCACTAGTATCAGCTCTGAAATCCAACCCCTGCCATCTAAAACATCTGGACCTGAGTGGAAATGGTCTGAAGGATTCAGATGTCGAGCATCTTCTTGATCTTCAGAAGAGTCCAGACTATAAACTGGAGACCCTGGAGTGAGTAGATGGTTCCAGTCAGTCCATGCTGCTTTTATCAGTATTGTCCTAAACACAGTTAGTATCAAAGATCCAGTGTTTCCTGTAAACCTATGTGTAGCATGGTGATGTTGTCATGGTGTGGTTATGTATGGCTGCCAATGGAACTGGTTCCCTTGTATTTATTGATAATGTGACTCCTGACAAAAGCAGCAGGATGAATTCTGAAGTGAAGGCAATGTTATGTGCTCATATTCAGTCAAATGCTTCAGAACTCATTGGACAGCACTTCACAGTGCAGATAAAAAATGACCCGGAGCATACCGAGAAAGCAGCCAAAGAGTTTAAGGCAAAAAAGTGGAATGTTATGCAATGGCCAAGTCAATCACTTGACCTGGATCCGACTGAGCATGAATTTCACTTGCTGAAGAAAAAAAGGAAAATGCCCCAAGAACAAGCAGGGACTGAAGACAGTTGGCTGTAATTGACTGCAAAGGATTTACAACCAAGTATTAAAAAGTGAAAGTTTGATTTATGATTGTTAATTTGTCCCATTGCTTTTGGTCCCTTGAAAGGTGTGAGGCACATATACAAACTGTTGTAATTCCTACACCGTTCACCTGATTTGGATGACCTGACTGTAGTTGGGTAATGGAGTGGTGGAGGCCAATCCAAGGAAACGTCCTGTTTCCAGTTTCCTGCTGGCTTATGATAGAGATTTCTGATGCTGAGTGGTGTGGTGTGATCACCACAGAAGCTTGTTGTGATCATGTGTTTGAGTTGATGTGAAGACGACTGTTGTTGTTGTGTTGATGTGTCCAGGAAATAAAGCTGGATTCCAGCTGACAGCCTTCCAAGATGTATAGAGACAGTGGTGGTCATTGATCAAATGTGATGAACAACTGATCACAGCTCTGAGATCAGTCTGACTGAAGCCTGCACATCACAGAAGCAGCATTACATTTAGTAACCATGTGCTCTTTCTACAGAGCAGAACCTCTGCTGAGGTCCACTCATCACATTTGTATATATTTGCTCCAGTGCTGCTCTGAACAGGACTGAAGTCCCTGCTGCTCTTTATACTGGATGAGCTGCATCACTGACTGACAGCTGATGAAGGGAGACTCTGGAAACACTCACATATCTCCTCTCTTCTTGTTTCTTCTCTCTACAGATGGAGATGATGATCTTGGTAAAGAGGACGTGTGTGAGCTGAGAGAGGATGAGCTGTGTCCTGACGATCCAGAGAGGTTGAAGCAGCAGCAGCAGCAGCAGCAGCAGCAGCAGCTTGTGTGTAGAGAGACTCTGACTGCAGATAAATGTTGCAGAATAAACCACATGTTCAGCAGAAACATGAGCTGAAACACACACATTCTACTCACAGTGATGCAGCCAGTGTTTAGTAACATGACAACCATATAATGTACAATATCATGTTCATGATAGGAGCTGGAGTAGAAACTAAATCTGGTGTGTGACAGGATATATCCAGCTTTGAAACAGGTTGGAAACGGCAGAGAACAAACTTGTAGTCGACCACCAAAGTTAAAACAGAGGCATGGTAATCCATTGCACTTGATCTCATCCTGTAGATGAACAATAAAATTTAATTAGTGCCTGAAACATATGACTTCTGTAAACTACAGCCTGGTCTCAGTATTTAACTGTTTAACCCTCTAAGGCCCAGCGTTGCAGAATTACAACATTTTTATTTTTTCTAAAAAAGGGTAGAAATGTTTTTTTGTTGTTGTTTTTTTTCACATTAGCATAGTCATTGGGTCCTATTGTTCAGTCTCACAATGGTTCTGGATAGGACATTTGTATATAAGCCCGACCCACAGGTCCCAAACTTTCACAATCTGCAAAACTTTGGCTGAGCAACAACACTTTGTTTCCTTGGACTGGATTTATCAGATTTAAGTAAGTATAATGCCTTTAATATTTTTTTTTGTAATCATTACACTTACTAGAACATGTACATATGTAATTATTGTGAAATACATTCATCAAATGTAAATTAGAGCATGTTATATACATGTTGTAATTTTACAACACTGGGCCATTGTGGTAGTCAAAATGGCCGTGTTGTAGGTTTACAACATACCTGGCTAAGTGTAGTCTAAATAGACATTTTGACAGGGACCTTCTATTTTTCACAATATATTTTAAAATTACACACATTTATTACACTTTGCAGATGATATATTATGTAGGCTTTATATTTATTTTTTACTTTAATTTCCAAACCAGTGCTATTTGGAACCCACTGTACAAGAAGCTGTATTACCAAAATATATTGCAATAGCATATCACTTTCTACTGCTTCTAATGCTTATAATGGTAATCACCTTCAATAGTTCAGTTTCTCATTCTGTTTGTACACATGTGCCTATTATGTTGGCTCAATTCATAGTCTAAGCAGTTAGTTCTGGGGGGATAGTGGGGGGATGCTGAGGGGTGCCTGTTGCATTGTTGTAGAACAGGTGAGAACGTTCGGGAATGCATTCCCATCGCAGACATTATCATCCTAAAAGAAATACAACATGCATTCCTTTTGGGATGATGGTTTCACATTCTTGAACATTCTCACCTGATAATCAGAGAATAGGTTGGCCAGACAGTGTGGCTAGTGAAATGTGTAAATAGGTTACTTTGCCCCACCACCCATGTACTAATGTTATTTCCATTTAATTTTTTTTCATTTCAGAATGTCTTCAGCAAGGAGAAAGCCCTTCTACAGTGGACATCGATGTTGTCCAGAATGGAGAGAGTGATGTGGACATAGACTTTGATGAAACTGATGAAGAGTCAGATGACGAAACACATGAAGAAGTGGACAAAGAAAACCATCCACCCACTGACTGCCCAGCCGATGAGGACATTGAGCCCCAAACAGCCAAACATGCCATGCCCCGTGACAGACATCGCTGGCAGAAAAAAGTTTTCATCAGCCCTAATACGGATTTTTCTGGTCCACCTCTCACAAAAGATGTGCATTCCCTCCACACACCACTGGAATACTTCCAACAATTTGTGTCTGAAGACATGATTGAGTCACTCACAATAAACACAAATGAGTACAGCCTTCAAACACATGGAAGATCCATAAACACCGACAAAAAGGAAATAGAACAAATGATGGGCATGTATCTGAAGATGGGCCTGGTACAAATGGCTGGAAAGCGAATGTACTGGGAGACAGACACACGGTACGCACCTGTTGCTGATGTGATGCCACACAACAGATTCCTATCTCTGTTGACATCCTTGCATTTGCAACCTACTACTCCTCATACCCCTTGTACATATGTCTATACTGTAAATATTTGGCATTCCCTACATGCATGCACATGTTCCTGTTTTTTATTTCTTTATTGTTTTTAAATAAATTTGCTATTCATAAAAATATGACGACTGTTGAAATTATTATTCATGTTATATACTGTCCTGGGGCTACGTAACAAGCAATCAACCATGCAAATGAACCCATAGTGTTTTTACTGAGGTATAAACATTTGTACCTTTCTGTTCTGACAATGAGTACAACTAGCCGACAGGAAATTCTGCTACCCCATTGGCCCAGTGTTGTAATATTACAACGTTCTCATAAAACTTTACAAAAACATAATTTTTTTGCAAACACTTCATTTTCATCTCCAAAGGCCTCCTACAACACCATCTAAGTGGTTGAAATTTTTTTCTTTTATGTTTTTCTACACTACCGTTCAAAAGTTTGGGGTCACCCAAACAATTTTGTGTTTTCCATGAAAAGTCACACTTATTCACCACCATACGTTGTGAAATGAATAGAAAATAGAGTCAAGACATTGACAAGGTTAGAAATAATGATGATTTGTATTTGAAATAAGATTTTACATCAAACTTCGCTTTCGTCAAAGAATCCTCCATTTGCAGCAATTACAGCATTGCAGATCTTTGGCATTCTAGCTGTTAATTTGTTGAGGTAATCTGGAGAAATTGCACCCCACGCTTCCAGAAGCAGCTCCCACAAGTTGGATTGGTTGGATGGGCACTTCTTGCGTACCATACGGTCAAGCTGCTCCCGCAACAGCTCAATGGGGTTCAGATCTGGTGACTGCGCTGGCCACTCCATCACCGATAGAATATGAGCTTCCTGCTTCTGCTCTAAATAGTTCTTGCACAATTTGGAGGTGTGTTTAGGGTCATTGTCCTGTTGTAGGATGAAATTGGCTCCAATCAAGCGCTGTCCACTGGGTATGGCATGGCGTTGCAAAATGGAGTGATAGCCTTCCTTATTCAGAATCCCTTTTACCCTGTACAAATCTCCCACCTTACCAGCACCAAAGCAACCCCAGACCATCACATTACCTCCACCATGCTTAACAGATGGCGTCAGGCATTCTTCCAGCATCTTTTCATTTGTTCTGCGTCTCACAAACATTCTTCTTTGTGATCCAAACACCTCAAACTTAGATTCGTCCGTCCACAACACTTTTTTCCAGTCTTCCTCTGTCCAATGTCTGTGTTCTTTTGCCCATCTTAATCTTTTTCTTTTATTGGCCAGTCTCAGATATGGCTTTTTCTTTGCCACTCTGCCCTGAAGCCCAGAATCCCGCAGCCGCCTCTTCACTGTAGATGTTGACACTGGTGTTTTGCGGGTACTATTTAATGAAGATGCCAGTTGGGGACCTGCGAGGCGTCTGTTTCTCAAACTAGAGACTCTAATGAACTTATCTTCTTGCACAGTTGTGCTACGCGGCCTCCCACTTCTTTTTCTACTCTGGTTAGAGCCTGTTTGTGCTGTCCTCTGAAGGGAGTAGTACACACCGTTGTAGGAAATCTTCAATTTCTTAGCAATTTCTCACATGGAATAGCCTTCATTTCGAAGAACAAGAATAGACTGTCGAGTTTCAGATGAAAGTTCTCTTTTTCTGGCCATTTTGAGCGTTTAATTGACCCCACAAATGTAATGCTCCAGAAACTCAATCTGCTCAAAGGAAGATCAGTTTTGTAGCTTCTGTAAAGAGCTAAACTGTTTTCAGATGTGTGAACATGATTGCACAAGGGTTTTCTAATCATCAATTAGCCTTCTGAGCCAATGAGCAAACACATTTCACCATTAGAACACTGGAGTGATAGTGGCTGGAACTAGGCCTCTATACACCTATGTAGATATTGCACCAAAAACCAGACATTTGCAGCTAGAATAGTCATTTACCACATTAGCAATGTATAGAGTGTATTTCTTTAAAGTTAAGACTAGTTTAAAGTTATCTTCATTGAAAAGTACAGTGCTTTTCCTTCAAAAATAAGGACATTTCAATGTGACCCCAAACTTTTGAACGGTAGTGTATGTCTGGGTCTTAGAGGGACCTTCAGTCCAGCATAAACATATAAATCTCCTCCAATAGTATCATCTTTCATCACTTCTGGGCTGCATTGTGACTTGACATAATGTTTTGCTGCACTACATCAATGTAGGTAGATTAGAAAGGTGTGAAAACCAATCACACAGACCGCTCTGAATTCATGTGGTAATGATTTATTGATGTTAAAATGCTACATGTAGCACCTTTATACGTCAGGGGTCCACAGTCAGGAGTCACTGACAACCTTGCTGTTCAATGTGAGTACAAAACTGGAGGGCTCAGAAACGGACATGTTAGTGTGGTCAGTTTGTGTTTTTCACTGTGATTTCAGAAATCCTTTATTTCAAAAGGAAGAAAATAAACAATAAAAAAAAAAAAACAAGCAGTCAAACCTGAACATCTGTTAGCATTTCAGTGGCTACACACAGATTCAGCTCTCACAAGTCTCAGCAGTATGGCACCATTTTCAGGCGGAATCCAGTGTTTGTGATGAGACGACTATTTACAACAATAAAAAAAGAATAAAGAACAAGCTCCGGTAAACGTGTGTTTTAAAAATAGTGCTTGAAACGAGACATAAAACTATGTACAGACCTGTATTTGTTATAGATTGTTTGCCTTTATATACACATCGTCTTTTTTTCACATTGTCATATAAGTCACATCAACCATATTAAATATAAGAAACATTTCTGTTGTAGAAAAAAGAAAGGAATGACATGAAACGTCCACGTGTGAGTCACATCAACAGAAAACAAGAATATTTATACTACTGACAGCATTTGAAATCTCTTTTCAGCATCGTTTCTAGATGAAATAATTTGACTCTGCATCCTTTACCAGACGTTTTTTTTCTATGTACAAGAAAACATTCAGAACTGTGTCCTTCAGTAGACTTCACGTTTTAATTCTCACATTTGGTTTCTCACTGTTTGCATTCTGTAACTCCTCCCATCATCCTGTGCACACCTGAAATCACAAAAAAATCTCTGAGCTGCTGTTTCTGCAGGAAAAAAACATTTCATATCAGTGTCTGCTGTTTCTGTCGGCCATCACATCCTCTGACCCGAACAAACCAGGAATTTCTAAAATTCAAAAACACAGGATTGATTGAAAGCGAGTGAAACCACTTCTCACGTAGAAGAGGACAAAGAATTATTATTTTTTCTTTTGCAACAACTTCATAACAATCAGAAACTTTTACCTTTCTGCAGGACGTGAATAAATACATAGAATTAAAATGAACTTCATCTAATTCAGTTCAACTTTTAACAAAAAGAAACTAAGAGGAAAACTCATCCAGAGGAGGAAGATGGAGATGATGAAGTGTTTGTGTTTGTGAGGACATTAATCAGCTGAAGGTTCCTCAGCAGAACCAGAAATCCTTCATCTTGGAACCGAAGCTTCAAAGACAAACCAAGAAACTGTGCTGTTTGTATGATCTGCATTAACTGGGTGCTTGAAATAAAGTGCAGGATATTTGTAGTTTTAATTTCCATATTCTAGACTTTTTTCAAACATTATGAATTAATCTCATTGTTGAAAACTGTTCAACAGAGAAATCGCTGACAGGTTACATTCTGGTAAAAAACAAACAGACAAACAAAAAGCTTGGAGAGAGTGTTTGTGCATTCAGATACAAAGCAAATGAACTAATTCTTATTTAATCAGGAAAAAATAATTCACAAAAAAACTGCATTTCTTTGTTGTTCTTTGTTGTACATTCATGAAGTGGAGACCAACGACAACCTTTCTGTTAGTTTGTGCATCTTATAAATAACCATTGACTGGTAGATTATTTCCTTCATTAACTGATAAATAGTTCCATCTATGAAGAAAAAGAAAAGCAGCAAGTCAAGATATGTGAAGCTCTTGACTGATGAATATATGACCATCAATTAAGTGACATGTTGCTGCCTTCAAATGGAACCGTGAGCTTGTGGTTACGACACAGGAAGTCGTGAATATAAACTGCTGATGTCATGCATTTGTGCTTAGGGCACCCAAATGGCTAGCGCCGACCCTGGTGCAGCTTGATGACAGCGGCTGGACTAATTAACAGCAGGACATGCTCCCAGAGTGGATGAGGAAACGACACCATCTGGTGGCGTTTAGAGGAACTGCAGCTGACCTCATCCACATCTCTATCAGTGTGATGCTTCCAGGAAATAGACGGATCGGATCCACTGAGTAGCAGGATACTCCAGTGTCTGTGGTTAGTTCACTGTTTCTTGTCAGTGAAGGACATAATCAGTTCTGTTTGAGAGACTTTTAAGTTGAAAGTTTGTTCTGATCCAGTTATAAAATAAAAGTCAAATGTTTCAACATTATTCATGTTTATTAGTCTGAAAAAAATGAGAAAAACTGGTCCTGTTCAAGTCAACAGAGATAAAGAAATCGGGCTGTGAGAAACACACACATGATTTCCTGTAAATGTAGAGGGAAGGAGAAGTGAAAGTGAAAGTGTTCAGTCAGTTAGACTCCATTTGAGACGACAGAGCAGAGGGAGGAAAACTGAAGCTGAAGCAGAGTAAGTGTTTACATTCTTCTTCTTCTTCATGTGGACTGTAGAGGGAAGAAGAGTCAGAACTCAACACTTTGATTCAACCATTTACACAAACTTGTGATTGATCACTTGGAGTTCTGATGCTTTTATTAAACTGTGTAGTGTGCGGACCTGTTCGTGACAGGGTCCGTGGACCGTATGCGGTCCTTTATCTGACTCTGACCGGTCCGCATAAAACTTTGTTCTCAGAACATCAAGTTAACATGCTAATGCTAACACCGTGTTAAACATACTGTTATTTGGCTAACGGTCACGTTCAGTGTGTCTCTATGTTAGCATGTATATTAACAGACTGGTGTTTAGCTGCAGTGGTGTTGTCATTTATATTTTAGTAAGTTTTATGTTAGCAGTGTGTGCTACCATGGAACTGTATACAGGCTAACAGTTTTAGCCCGTTGTTGCTAACTGGTACAGAGCTACTACGTCTTTGTGTCAGAGTCTCCGTTATCATGTTTTAGTTTTACTGGTCAACCGTATGAACTTCAGTGCGTTGAGCTGCTGTAACGATAAGCTGACCGGTTGCAACTCTGACAAGTTTGTCAATAAAGTTGGGAGGAGGAGCTAATTGACGTAGCTGCCTGACGCACGCAAACCACCTGCGGGTCAGGTCTAGGGTGGTCATGCGTAGGGATTTAGGCCGGATTTAAATGCCTTGTCCGGCGTCCGGTGCAGCCTGAAGCCGGACGCTTATTTGTCCTTCTTTTTGGAGTTGCACCTGAACTCAACGCTGCATATCGTCCAATGGTGTAAAACAGATCGGTTAAAAATGATTGGCTAAAAGCTGTGTCACTCAATTCTCTGATATTTCATTGGTTGAAAATGGAAATAATTCACCCCTTGATCCTACGTGCTAGCTGTGTGACTCATGCCGAAAAGACGAACAACATTCATCCAAATCTCTTTTAGTGAATGATCTGATAACTGATCATCAGATTGATCTATTTAGTTTGACTGAAACGTGGCTGCAGGATGATGAATATGTTAGTTTAAATGAGTCTATGCCACCCAGTCATAGTAATTATCACATTCCTAGAAGCACAGGTAGAGGAGGAGGAGTGGCAGCAATCTTCCTCTCTGATTTATCTATTAATCCTAGACCTAAGGAGAGCTTTAATTCATTTGAAAGTCTTACCCTTAGTCTTGCTCATCCAGACCGGAAGACACAAAAACCAATTCTTTTTGTTGTGGTATATCGCCCACCTGCTCCTTATTCTGAGTTTTTAGCTGAATTCTCTGAGTTTCTATGCAATTTAGTTCTTAAAACAGATAAAGTCATTATAGTAGGTGACTTTAACATCCATGTTGATGTTGTCAGTGACAGCCTTAGCTCGTCATTTACATCATTACTAGATTCAATTGGCTTTTCTCAGAATATAAATGGATCAACTCACAGTTTTAATCACACCTTAGATCTGGTCCTAACATACGGCATAGAAACTGAAGGTTTAACAATATTTAGCCATAACCCTCTTTTGTCTGATCATTTCCTCATAACCTTTGAACTATAATGGATTACGCAGGAACTGAAAAGACATATCATTACAGTAGATGTCTATCTGATGATGCTGTAACTAGACAAGAACAACCCCCGATTTCTTTTCAGCACTGTAGCCAGTCTGACAAAGAGCCACAGCTCTGTTGATCCATCTATTCCTTTAGCCTCAGTAGTAATGACTTCATCAGCTTCTTTACCAATAAAATTGTTGGCATTAGAGAAAACATTCAAGGCATTCTTCTGACGACTGTCAAAGATGGAAGTACAGTGACTTTAGAAATTTCTGTTAGACCTTATCAACATCTGGAATCCTTCTCCCCAGTAGATCTTCTCGAGCTATCTTCAATAATTAAAGCATCTAAACCATCAACCTGTCTTCTAGATCCAATCCCAATTAAATTGCTCAAAGATGTTCTTCCATTAATTAACACCTCCATATTGAACCAGATAAATGTATCTTTATTAACAGGATATGTGCCTCAGTCTTTTAAGATTGCTGTAATTAAGCCCCTACTTAAGAAAGCCACTCTAGATCCAAATGTTTTAGCCAACTATAGACCAATCTCCAACCTTCCTTTTATTTCCAAAATTCTAGAAAAAGTTGTTGCTAATCAGTTGTGTGACCACTTAAACAGGAATGGTCTGTTTGAAGAGTTTCAGTCAGGTTTTAGAGTTCATCATAGTACAGAAACAGCTCTGGTTAAAGTTACCAATGATCTACTCATGGCTTCAGATAGTGGACTTGTCTCTATACTGGTTCTGCTAGATCTTAGTGCTGCATTTGACTCTATTGATCATAATATTTTACTACAGAGACTTGAAAGTGAGATCCAGATTAAAGGAACTGCATTAGATTGGTTTGAATCCTATCTGTCTGACAGATTCCAGTTTGTTCATATCAACCATGATTCCTCTACTTATACAAAAGTAAGTTATGGCGTTCCTCAGGGTTCTGTGCTAGGACCAATACTCTTCACATTATACATGTTGCCATTAGGGAAGATTATTAGAAAACATGGCATAAACTTCCATTGTTACGCAGATGACACCCAGCTATATTTATCCATGAAACCAGATGAAACTAATCAGCTGGTTAAACTCCAAGCATGCCTTAAAGACATAAAGGCTTGGATGACCTGTAATTTCTTACTCTTGAACTCAGACAAAACAGAAGTTATTGTATTTGGTCCTAAGCATCTCAGAGATTCATTATCTAATCACGTGGTTTCTTTGGAAGGCATTACCTTGGCCTCCAGTACTACTGTGAAAAACCTTGGTGTTATATTTGATGAGGATATGTCCTTTAAATGTCACATTAAGCAAGTTACCAGGACTGCCTTCTTTCATCTACGTAATATCATCAAAATTAGGAACATCCTGTCTCAGAATGACGCCGAGAAACTAGTTCATGCATTTGTGTCTTCCAGACTGGATTACTGTAATTCATTACTGTCTGGCTGCCCAAATAACTCTTTAAAAAGCCTCCAACTGATTCAAAATGCTGCAGCAAGAGCATTGACAGGAATCAGCAAGAGAGATCATATTACTCCAGTTTTAGCTTCTCTTCACTGGCTCCCCTTAAAGTCTAGAATAGAATTTAAAATCCTCCTCCTTACATACAAGGCCCTCAAAGGCCTAGCACCATCATATCTTAAAGACCTCATTGTACCAGATCATCCAACAGATCACTTCGGTCTGAAAGTGCAGGCCTACTTGTGGTTCCTAGAATTTCAAAGAGTAGAATGGGAGGTAGAGCTTTCAGCTATCAGGCTCCTCTCCTGTGGAACCAGCTCCCAGTTTGGGTTCAGGAAGCAGACACTCTCTCTATTTTTAAGGTCAGGACTAAGACTTTCCTTTTTGATCAAGCTTATAGTTAGGGCTGGACTAAACCATCCCTTAGTTATGCTGCTATAGGCCTAGGCTGCTGGGGGACAATGCACCAAACACATGTTCTCCTTCTTTCTTCTCTCTCCTCTCTCGTGTCCTCCACTTTCTTTTCTCTGGCTCAGAGCTCCTGTCCTCTAAATTCCTATCTGCTACTAGTCATGACATTTTGTTCTATTACTATGTAGAATGTTTACTGCTGCTCTCTCTTCTTCCGAGTATCTCTGGCCTGGAGTTGAGTGTTTCCTGTGGAGCTCCATACTACATCTGTTGTCGTGGTCTCATCATTCTGCCCAGTCTCCATCTAATCCTGCTGTTATCCACTCCTACCTGAATGAACGATTCTCCAACCTGCCTATGATTCCTCTTACATTTTCAAACTGTCATGTAACATCATTAGTTTGAATCATAGCATCTAACTTGTATGCTTTAGTCAGATATGTGTATTTATGACAGATGTATGTTTATCTTGCTGTTCTCTTTTTCTGTCTGTACCCGGCTGGCCTTAGGCAGATGGTTCCTCCATATGAGCTGGTTCTGCTCAAGGTTTCTTCCTGTTAAAAGGGAGTTTTTCCTGCCACCGTCGCCTTCAGGCTGCTCTGGGGGTTTCAGGCCGGGTCTTGTAAAGCGTCTTGAGACGATTTGTATTGTTATTGACGCTATATAAATAAAACTGAATTGAAATGAATTGAATTGAATTAATGCCGAATGGTCAAAAGAGCTCAGGGTTGTCAGCAAAAGACATGGCGTTATTTCTTCTTACTGTGCGTGGCTGTAAGAATGTATAGATATAAAATATTATCCTAATAAATTAACAGTTAAATAACTAAATATTGTTTATATTTTAAAAGTTCATTGGTACAGATTTCATTTAAGATTTATTTAACGGCACTTTATAATAGAATGTGTTCATTGTTAATGAAGCATTTCAAGCTGACTAACTGCTTTCTTGATCATCAATTTACTAAAAACACCAGCACAAAATAAAACATACCACTGTTGTGGGTGCAGAGTTGAGTTCAGCCTATTGGCACAGCCCTCCAAGATATTCACAGTTTCTCATGTGGCCCCTTAAGGAAAATAATTGCCTTAATAATTGCCGTCCCTCTCTCAGCCCCCACACCACTTCCATCCTTGTCCACAGCCTTGTCACCTCCTGACTACTGTAACTCTCTCCTTTTTGGCCTCCCCCATAAATCCCTGCATAAGCTTCAAATGGTCCAGAACTCAGCCGCTCGCATCATCACCAAAACCCCCTCATTTCACCACATCACCAACGTGCTGCAGCATCTCCACTGGCTCCTAGTCAAATTCCGCATTGACTTCAAGATTCTTCTCCAGACCTTCAAGGCCTTTAATTCTTATTTACTGTTACATTCATGAATAAATATCATTTAGTGATAATTACCAATGGAGTTCATTTGGTCACAAACATTTGTCTGTTCAGCTCATCATTTTTACCCTCTCATTATTTTTAAGGAGTTATTCCTGAGATTCCATCATTTTACACATTTTAGAGACTTTTTATGTGTCATGTCAGATCTCACAAGTCATCTCAAGGGGGGAGGGGAATCTGCACTCCAAACCTGTAGAGGGCAACCACACACAGGAACTCAACAGGTGCTCTCAACAGAAACGCTTATAAGGACCATATTTGCCTGTGCACCCACTGGAAAAAGCTTGGCATGAAATGTTTGGATGCTGGATGCTTTTATTTTTATTAGTGAACAACACAAATAGCTTCACATGCTACGTGAATGTTTCTGAGCCGTTTTCTCCGGTTAAATTCAGTTGGTTATGAGACCATGGTGGAGTAAATTAGACCCTGATGGGCCACCATAGTATTAACATTGTATGGGAAACCCTGTGTCTGTTCTAGGCTCATCATCCACTTCCATTGTTGTAATATTTAGATGCATTAGGTCAGAGGTCACAGGTAAATACCTTCCATCAAAGGAATACATTAGACTCAGATTTCATTTAGATTGATCTGAATTATCTTCATGCTTTTAGACATTTCTTAAATGTGACGTCTTACAGTTGACTGGAGAAGACTGACTGTAACTGAAGTTGATGTAAACTCACTGAGTGTTACTGGTTTACCTCTCAGACTGACTGAAGTGCAGAAGATGGAGGAAGAGGAGGACAGAGCAGAGTCTCCAGTATCCAGCTGTCTGTCTATGAAGAGTGACAGGTCCAAACCTGAACCTCTAAACTTCAGTGAAGAACGTGGACCCTCAGACACAAAGTAAGAGACTGTTTCTACTGTAAACTGACCTGATGGAAGATGATGATTTTAGGATGAAGCAGAAATGTTCTGCTGAAAGATTTCTAGTCATGATGCAGATGTTTTAGTGCAGGTAGGTACGATCCTAGTCTGGGTTTTAGAACCAGGAAGTACTGATGGTATTTGTGTAGTAAAACACCTGAGAACCTCCATTTCAGAATGTCCACTCATCAATATTCAGATAGATTTGTCCTCATGTTGAAGTCTGTGAAGATTTTCAATCTGCAAATGATTTTAGTGATGAAGAAATGTGTTGACAGAGAGAGGAAGAGGAGTCCTGTTTCTGTGGAGGAGCAGCTGTCCTGCTGTGCTTTGTGTCAGGACGTCCTGAAGGATCCAGTCTCTAGCAGCTGTGGACACTGGTTCTGCAGACAGTGCATCACCTCATACTGGGACCAGTCTGCTTCATCAGGAGACTCCCCCTGTCCCCAGTGTGGACCAAGATCCAGAAGAAGACCTGGACTGCAGACAGCCAGTCAGAGCAGCACTGTACAAAGTAAGACTGTCCATCTGTCTGCTGATGGACTCTTTTCTGGAAACCTGTTGATTTAATCCAGATACATCGTTGTGTTCTACAGCATGGGGATTTAAGATCATTAGGATCAACACCAAGAGATGAACATATTGTGCATCATTTTATTGGTAGCTCAGTCTTAAATATTACAACAAGGAAGGAACAACAACAGTGAGCTGTTACATGAAGAGCTGCAGACAAGCTGCTGAAGCTCATCCTGCTGCCTCTGCTGTCAATCAAACACTAGCACAAGAAAAAAGAGCATTTCTAATGTTTCCTCCAAAAATGTTTCATTGTGAGAAGAAAAAACTCTTTACAACACATTTAAAGTCAGTTTTCTGTTCTTTGTGACTTCAAACAGGGATGAGTGTTTTCTTTCTGTCTCACGTTTGTTCTTCTTTCCAGCAGATGTTGGTCTGCAGGAGGTTTTAGATGAACATAAGATCAGTCTGAGGAGGAGATGTGAACGTGTGACTGAAGGAAGTGATGTAACAGGAAGTGGAACCCTCCTCAACAGGATCTACACTGAGCTCTACATCACAGAGGGACAGAGTGAAGAGGTTAATACCCAACATGAGGTGAAGCAGCTTGAGACAGCTTCCAAGATGAAGGCCCTCCATGACACTCCAATCAAGTGCCACCACATCTTTGAAGCCTTACGTGACCAACAGAGACACATCAGAGTGGTTCTGACCAACGGCGTCGCTGGTGCTGGAAAAACCTTCTCAGTGCAGAAGTTCACTCTGGACTGGGCAGAGGGTTTGGAAAACCAAGATGTCAGTGTGGTGATTGTGCTTTGGTTCAGGGAGCTGAACTTGATCAAAGATGAGCAGTACAGTCTTCTCAGGCTGCTCCATGTTTTCCATCCAACATTACAGAAGGTCACAGCAGAGGAGCTGGCTGTCTGTAAACTTTTGTTCATCTTTGACGGCCTGGATGAAAGCAGACTTTCATTGGACTTCAACAACAGTGAGGTTGTGTCTGATGTCACACAGAAGGCATCAGTCAACGTGCTGCTGACAAACCTCATCAAGGGGAAACTGCTTCCCTCGGCTCTGGTCTGGATCACTTCCCGACCTGCAGCAGCCAATCAGATCCCTCCTACATGTGTTGACAGGCTAACAGAGGTACGAGGCTTCACTGACGCCCAGAAGGAGGAGTACTTCAGGAGGAGGTTCAGTGATGAAGAGCTGTCCAGCAGAATCATCTCCCACATCAAGACATCCAGGAGCCTCCACATCCTGTGTGGAGTCCCAGTCTTCTGCTGGATCACTGCTACAGTTCTGGAGCACATGTTGACTACAGAGCAGAGAGGAGAGCTGCCCAAGACCCTGACTGACATGTACTCACACTTTGTGATGGTTCAGACAAAGAGGAAGAAGAACAAGTACCATGAGGGACATGAGACCAGTCCACAGGAGCTGATGGAGGCTGACAGGGAAGTTCTTCTGAAGCTGGGGAGGCTGGCGTTTGAACATCTGGAGAAAGGAAACATCATGTTCTACCAAGAAGACCTGGAGCTCTGTGGTCTTGATGTGACAGAGGCCTCAGTGTACTCAGGAGTTTGTACAGAGATCTTCAAAAGAGAGAGTGTGATCTTCCAGAAATCAGTCTACTGCTTTGTTCATCTGAGCGTTCAGGAGTTTCTGGCTGCAGTCTACATGTTCCACTGCTACACCAACAAGAAGACAAAGGTGCTGGAGGACTTCCTGAGGAAAGACCACCAGGTCTCCACTAAGTCTCTGGATAACTTCCTGTATGGAGCCATGAAGAAATCCCTGCTCAGTAAAAATAGTCACCTGGACCTGTTTGTTCGCTTCCTTCATGGCCTCTCTCTGGAGTCCAACCAGAGACTCTTAGGAGGTCTGCTGGGTCAGACAGAGAACAGTCCAGAAATCATCCAGAGAGCCATCAACAACCTGAAGGTGATGAACACTGATAAAATCTCTCCTGACAGAAGCATCAACATCTTCCACTGTCTGATGGAGATGAATGACCTCTCAGTTCATCAGGAGATCCAAGAGTTCCTGAAGTCAGAGAACAGATCAGAGAAACTCTCTGAGATCCACTGTTCAGCTCTGGCCTACATGCTGCAGATGTCAGAGGAGGTTCTGGATGAGTTGGACCTGAATCAGTATAGAACATCAAAGGAGGGACGACGGAGACTGATCCCAGCTGTGAGGAACTGCAGAAAGGCTCGGTGAGTCCTGATGTGATCATTTACAGAATCAATCAGTGGAGATTAGTAGTTTAGTTCTTCACATATACACAGGATTACATTATTGTCATTATTTTTTCTCAAACATTATACATCAGTTGGGTTGATTTCTGAAGCTGTTTAAAATGCTGTGAGTATAAAAATGTAGATTATTTTAGTTGGTTGTGATTTTTGTTATCATCTATTATGTATTTTTAATATATATATATATTTTTATTTTTTTTATTGATAAAGAAACACAACCAAAATACTTACAGGACAAGGACAAAACAGTGCAGAACAGTGAACAACATAAAGTGTGCTAGTGTGGGTGAAAAAGAAAATAATAATAAAAAAAAGATATAAAGAAAATCAAATAAATAAATACGTAAATAAAATATGCAATACCAGTAAACGAAGAGGGTAGAGGATGACAAGAAATCATTGCTACCTGTTGGATTAGATTTTGCTTAATTACAATAATAGAAATCCGGATTGTGCCTTAGTGGAGTATGTTTATTAGGGGATGTCCTATGACTTGGCTGGATTTCCACCAAGCTGTCAGAGTCACTGCTATATATGGGTTTTTGATACAGTTGTGTTTTTTGACTGACTGTGTAAGAAAGGGGAGAACCGATATTGATATTTCATAACAGTCATATTGCTCTATGTCTACCCAGGGTTGCAGTGATAGTTGTGGATATTGTAACTATTTGGATATATATTATTTTGTGTGTGTGTGTCCAGTGTGTTCCAGTAGAATTTATTTATGACAGTCTGTTACATTAAACCATTGAGATGTGGGTTGGACTGGGGTCATTGCAAAAAGAGGTATTTTAGGTAAAATTTACATTTTTACTGCTGCTGGCAGTAAAATTAGTAAAATGAATAAATTGATTGTAATAATTGTCAGTCAGTCAGTCAGTCAGTCATTTTCTATACGTTAATCCTGTTAAGGGTCACGGGGGTCTGCTGGAGCCTATCCCAGCTGTCATCGGGCGAGAGGCAGGGGTACACCCTGGACAGGTCTCCAGTCCATCGCAGGGCCAACATTCACACTCACATGCACACCTACGGACAATTTAGAATCACCAATTAACCTAATGAGCATGTCTTTGGATGGTGGGAGGAAGCCGGAGTACCCGGAGAGAACCCACGCAGACACAGGGAGAACATGCAAACTCCACACAGAAAGGCCAGCCAGCCCATGGATTCAAACCGGTGACCTTCTTGCTGTGAGGCATCAGTGCTAACCACCTCTCCACTGTGCTGCCCGATTGTAATAATTGTTAGATTCTATATTCTTTTTAACCTTTTCTTCAGGCTTCATGTAACCCTGATAAAACTAATGAAGGAGGTTGTTCTGGAGGTTTTTGAGACACACAACATTTTATAGTTTGTTTTATTCAGTAAGTTTAGTGGTTTAAAAGCAGATCTGTATCATTTTCTAAAGATTACTGAAGTCATTGTGACCATGGAGGATGCTGGGGGATGCCTCAGTGCTTTTACTGAAATGACATGGAACAAAATGACCACACTCAAATTAGTGTCACTTTATTCGAGGTATATTTTAACATTATTTGTCCCAAGATGTTTTCTACATGACATTCTATGTAGGATGAACCAGTTTAGTTCTGTTTGTAATCTGTCTTCATTTTCTTTTAGATCTCCTTCAGGCTGTAAGCTCATCATACAAAAACACAAATATTAGCATTTAGTTGTAATGCATCACCTCTTAAAGAGAAACTTCATATTCACTCAAGCATCAATCAGATATCCTGGGTTCAGTTAACACACTGTGTTTGTATAAAAGTAGATTCCTTCTTGTCAAGTGTTTAGTTTCATTTCTGCAGCGTTTGGCAGCAGTCATCAGATTTTTCCTGCGTATGGACGTGAACAGTCGTAGCTGACAGTAGTAGGTAGCAAAGAGAGATCATCTCTCCAACTGGAACTGTTCACTGAGTAAAACTCATTCTAAATGTTCTGGAGTCAAAGTGAAGAAACATTTTCATCAACCAGATGTCTTCATTCTGACTGTGTGGATCAAATCACTCTGACAGACTGTGGACAGTATGGAAGCCTAAATGTAACTCCATTTTCCCTCCTTCATCTACAAGATGAAAGCAGAACAGAGATTGTCATTAAAAGTCTGCAGCTATGAGAGAGACTGAAGAGAGTCATTGTGTCATGTCAAACACAGTAAGATGAGATGAGCTGAACCACAGATGTTCATCAGATGATCACCTCACTCTGTTTCATACTCATTCAGTCTGGATCTAGAATGTAAATGATCTGATTTTATAACAGATTTTATATGATATGATTTTATATCACAGGCTTGTTGAATGTGGACTCTCAGAGACTCACTGTGAAGTTGTGGCCTCAGCTCTGAAATCCAACCCTTCCTATCTGACAGAGCTGGAGATGAATGAAAATGACCTGAAGGATTCAGGAGTGAAGCATCTGTCTGCTGGACTGGAGAGTCCAAACTGTAGACTGGAGACTCTGAGGTCAGTTCACTGACTGGAGCTTTTTTCATTCAGTTCAAATCATTGACTGATGTGTCAAATGTTCTTTAGTTGATAAATGTTTAGTATTTCCATGAGTACAAATCTGAAGAAGTTTCTTGTTTTTCTCAAATGTGTTTTTCCAATAGTTTTTTCTTGTGGCTCCAAATAGAAGTGAAAGACTTGAGCAGGGTTCATTTAAAGGTGACAGAAGTGGAGTCATGACGGGGAGATGATGTGAGCCTCCACAGGTTCATGTTGTGCTCCATCAGTCAGTGAAGATGAAGTCAGTACTGATGAGGCTGTAGAGAGTCTGAGAGAGAGACAGGTCAGAGAAAGAAGAGAAAGACATGTATTGAAAACTTGATGAAGGTGAAGTTAGGAACTGTGATGATGTTGATGGGATCAGAAGCTGACATGGCTGCTCCAGAGACAAGCCACACAGCTGCTGTGGTGAGGTGTGTGTTAAAGCAGAGTCCTAAACAGCAGCCTAACACAGGCCCAAACATCCCAACAAAGCAGGATTCAGGCTCAGTGTGAGGATTTAGAACAGAAGCTGGAGAAGAGACAGGACTCTGTTGGAATGACTGCAGAAAGAAGGCAGGTGAGACCAGTCATAGTGTTTGTGATTTAGAGCCAGAACAGAGTTTGTGTTCCTGAACAAATCACACTCTGTTTCAGAGTCATCAACTATTTTATCTCAGAGGTTAAACATGGAGTGTATGAAGAGATCTCTGATCAGTAAAGTTCGAACTGCAGCACAAACTCCCAGATCTTCTGCTTCTGCTGCTCATTTGAACCTGACAAAAGGTTGAGCTCATTTCCAGAGTCGAGGGTCTCTGACTACAAAGGCTCAGTCTCCTCTGGTTTTTAGCCTCCACCCAGGAATTAGTATCAGAGCTCTACTGGAGGAGGGTTAACATGTCAGAGATACAATCAGGGACCAACATCATACCAGACTGAAAGTCATCATTGAAACTTTAACATCTGTTCTAAAATACACAGAGAAGCAGTGAAGGGATGCTACAACTGGTGTTACATGTTAGTGGATTTAGTCAGTAAGTGATGATGTCTGTAGAAGACATGATGGAGATCCACAATAACAGAAGGACAAAGTCAGTCAAACATGTCTGAATAGATTTAATCTACATCTTTTATTCTTTATTCAGATTGGCCAAATGCAGTTTGTCAGAGATCAGCTGTGATTCTCTGGTCTCAGCGTTGAAGTCCAATCCCTCCCATCTGAAACATCTGGACCTGAGTCTCAAGGACTTGAAGGATTCAGGAGTGAAGCAGCTGTGTGGTTTTCTGGAGAGTCCAGACTGTAGACTGGAGACTCTGAGGTCAGTTCACTGACTGTTACTGTTGTAGATCTGATATGTTTAATCAGCAACTGAATCTTATTCATGTTCATCCAGAACTTTCCTCCATAAATCTGTAAATGTCCTTTAGTTCAAGACGAGTGTTTGTATCAGAAACTGTAGAAAATGTCCACTGTTAGTTGTTAAAGTCAATGAAGCTTAAAGGCTGTTAGGACACAGTAATGTTGAGCTGCACATTTAAAACCTGAACACATCTGATTGAATTATTCATCATTTAATCTACATATTTTATTCTTTATTCAGATTGGAGAAATGCAGGTTGTCAAAGATCAGTTGTGATTCTCTGGTCTCAGCTCTGAAGTCCAACCCCTCCCATCTGAAACATCTGGACCTGGGTAGAAACCATCTCAGGGATTCAGGAGTGAAGCAGCTGTGTGGTTTTCTGGAGAGTCCAGACTGTAGACTGGAGACTCTGAGGTCAGTTCACTGTCTGTTACTGTTGTAGATCTGATATGTTTAATCACCAACTGACTCCAATTCATGTTCATCTAGAACTTTGCTCCGTAAATTCAACACCAGTGTTTGTAGCAGAACGTGTAGAAAATGTCTGTTAGTTGTTAAAGTCAATGAAGCTTAAAGGCTGTTAGGACACAGTAATGTTGAGCTGCACATGTAAAACCTGAACGCATCTGATTGAATTATTCATGACTTAATCTATATCTTTTATTCTTTATTCAGATTGAGTGACTGCAGTTTGACAAAGGCCAGCTGTTATTGTCTGGACTCAGCTTTGAAGTCCAACCCCTCCCATCTGAAACATCTGGGCCTTAGTATCAACAGTCTGAAGGATACAGGAGTGAAGCAGCTGTGTGGTTTTCTGGAGAGTCCAGACTGTAGACTGGAGACTCTGAGGTCAGTTCACTGTCTGTTACTGTTGTAGATTTGATATGTTTCATCACCAAGTTCATTTATTTTCATTTATAACTTTATTCTTAGTCAAACTGAAGACAAACACAAACACATTTCAATAACCGTATAATGTCGATAGCTTCATTCCTGGTCAACACACACAGATGAGATCATGTGTTCAGATGCAGGTGTTTGAGGTGTGTTTAGTGTCTGAGCTTCCTGCTGTTTCATCATCATTCAGTCACATTTCATTTGGAGTGAAACCTGCTGTGATCCATGTATCAGTCCATTCTCTCTGAACCACAGCTGCTGGAAGGAGATCACACACCTCACACTGTCACATATTACTGTCTGTAGAAGACATGATGAAGATCCACAATAACACAAGGACAAAGTCAGTCAAACATGTCTGAGTAGATTTAAACTGCATATTTTATTCTTTATTCAGATTGATAAGATGCAATTTGTCAGAGATCAGTTGTGATTCTCTGGTCTCAGCTCTGAAGTCCAACCCCTCCCATCTGAAACATCTGGACCTGAGTGACAACAACCTGAAGGATTCAGGAGTGAAGCAGCTGTGTGGTTTTCTGAGTCCAGACTGTAGACTGGAGACTCTGGAGTGAGTTCACTGTCTGTTACTGTTGTAGAGCTGATATGTTTAATCACCAACTGAATCTAATTCATGTTCATCCAGAACTTTCCTCCATAAATCTGTAAATGTCCTTTAGTTCAAGACGAGTGTTTGTATCAGAAACTGTAGAAAATGTCCACTGTTAGTTGTTAAAGTCAATGAAGCTTAAAGGCTGTTAGGACACAGTAATGTTGAGCTGCACATTTAATACCTGAACACATCTGATTAAATTATTCATGATTTCATCTACATCTAATTCTTTATACAGATTGATTGGTTGCAGTTTGTCAGAGATCAGCTGTGATTCTCTGGTCTCAGCTCTGAAATCCAACCCCTCCCATCTGGAACATCTGGACCTGAGAGATAACAGTCTGAAGGATTCAGATGTGAAGCAGCTTCTTGATCTTAAGAAGAGTCCAGACTATAAACTGGAGACTCTGGAGTGAGTAGATGGTTCCAGTCAGTCCATGCTGCTTTCATCAGTATTGTCCTAAACACAGTTAGTATCAAAGATCCAGTGTTTCCTGTAAACCTGCAGCTTCTCAGTGAAGCTGTGAGAGGAGAATGGAGACAGGCTTCAGGATTGGACACAAAGACAGAGAGAGAGACAACAGTCAGCCAATCAGATGAGCCAGAAGCTTGTTGTGATCATGTGTTTGAGTTGATGTGAAGATGACTGTTGTTGTTGTGTTGATGTGTCCAGGAAATAAAGCTGGATTCCAGCTGACAGCCTTCCAAGATGTATAGAGACAGTGGTGGTCATTGATCAAATGTGATGAACAACTGATCACAGCTCTGAGATCAGTCTGACTGAAGCCTGCACATCACAGAAGCAGCATTACATTTAGTAACCATGTGCTCTTTCTACAGAGCAGAACCTCTGCTGAGGTCCACTCATCACATTTGTATATATTTGCTCCAGTGCTGCTCTGAACAGGACTGAAGTCCCTGCTGCTCTTTATACTGGATGAGCTGCATCACTGACTGACAGCTGATGAAGGGAGACTCTGGAAACACTCATTTATCTCCTCTCTTCTTTCTTCTTCTCTCTACAGATGGAGGTCTTTGTAAGGAGAATGGTGTGTGAGCTGAGAGAGGATGAGCTGTGTCCTGATGATCCAGAGGTTGAAGCAGCAGCAGCAGCAGCAGCAGCAGCTTGTGTGTAGAGAGACTCTGACTGCAGATAAATGCTGCAGAATAAACCACATGTTCATCAGAAACATGAGCTAAAACACACACATTCTACTCACAGTGATGCAGCCAGTGTTCAGTTTCACTCACTCAGCATATAGATGTGTTTCTGTTTCTGCTCTTTGCTTTATGGACTCCACTGAGTCAACATTGGAATCTAAACCTTTCTGGACTTTTCTCTGATATTTCCTGACACTGTTGGAGCTTCTGTTCAGTTCCAGTGGATGTGTGTATATGCTGGATGCTGGAATAGAATCATGAGAACATCTGAGCTAACTCTGGATCTCATCCTGTTTTAAATGCAGAATGTGAATATGAATGCTAGTGCACATGTGGTATGTCTTTTTATCCTTTTCTTTCTTTTATGTTCTCTTCTTTTTATGCACTTTAAGAGATGGTACTTTTAATTTTGTTGTACTTATACTATGACAAATAAAGACTTATATAAAGATTTTATTCTATTCTAAAAGTGAAGGCTGATCATTTGTATGTGTGTGTTCTTGTACATTTATATGGATAACAATTAATAATTGTCTCAAGACTCTGCAGAGAATTCTTTTTTCATCAGGAATTCATAAATGCATCTGATTAAAGCAGACATGTAACATCTAAACATGAAACACACAAGAGTACAGCTTGTACATGGCATAAACTTCCATTGTTACGCAGATGACACCCAGCTATATTTATCTATGAAACCAGATGAAACTAATCAGCTGGTTAAACTCCAAGCGTGCCTTAAAGACATAAAGGCTTGGATGACCTGTAATTTCTTACTCTTAAACTCAGACAAAACAGAAGTTATTGTATTTGGTCCTAAGCATCTCAGAGATTCATTATCTAATCACGTGGTTTCTTTGGATGGCATTACCCTGAGAAACTAGTTCATGCATCTGTGTCTTCCAGACTGGATTATTGTAATTCATTACTGTCTGGCTGCCCAAATAACTCTTTAAAAAGCCTCCAGCTGATTCAAAATACTGCAGCAAGAGCATTGACAGGAATTAACCAGAGAGATCATATTACTCCAGTTTTAGCTTCTCTTCACTGGCTCCCCTTAAAAGTCTAGAATAGAATTTACATACAAGGCCCTCAAAGGCCTAGCTCCATCATATCTTAAAGACCTCATTGTACCATATCATCCCAACAGATCACTTCAGTCTGAAAGTGCTTTTTGATCAAGATTATAGTTAGGGCTGGACCAAATCATCCCTTAGTTACAGCTTCTTTCTTCTCTCTCTCATCCTCCACTTTTTCTTTTCTCTGGCACAGAGCTCTTGTCCTCTAATTTCCTATCCTGCAGTCTTGTCATGCAATTCTGTGCTATTACTATGTAGAATGTTTACTGCTGCTCTGGAGTTGAGTGTTTCCTGTGGAGCTCCATACTACATCTGTTGTCGTGGTCTCATCATTCTGCCCAGTCTCCATGGAATCCTGCTGTTATCCACTCCTACCTGAATGAACAATTCTCCAACCTGCTGATGATTCCTCTTACATTTTCAAACTGTCATGTAACATCATTAGTTTGAATCATAGCATCCAACTTGTATGCTTTAGTCAGATATGTGTATTTATGACAGATGTATGTTTATCTTGCTGTTCTCTTTCTCTGTCTGTACCCGGCTGGCCTTAGGCAGATGGGTCCCTCCATATGAGCTGGGTTCTGCTCAAGGTTTCTTCCTGTTAAAAGGGAGTTTTTCCTGCCACCGTCTCCTTCAGGCTGCTCTGGGGGTTTCAGGCCGGGTCTTGTAAAGCGTCTTGAGACGATTTGTATTGTTATTGACGCGAAAGCTGAATTGAATTAAATACAGCTGATGATGTTACATGAGAGATTGATCATCAATAAAAAGATTGATAGAGCTAGTGTTCAAAATATTAATTGTAGAAACGTTTAGTGTGTTTACAGAGAGCTGATAAAGTTGCTGTTCTAGGGATCAACAAGAGCACAGGGGCTGTTTCACTGTCTGTGGTAAAGACGTTCTCAGAGTGGATGATAAACAGCACCATCTGGTGGCCTTTAGAGGAACAGGAGTGCAGGTTCCATGTGTGGGCTATGTTCCATTCTATGTTTAGAACTTAGCTTGGGGTGAATAAAAATGTTTGGACCCCCTGCTTTAAATAATACTCTTCTTCAGATGGCCAGAGAAAGGCTGCGCATTAAAAAGCTGATATCAAACATGTTTTAGATCCTCAGTGTTTTGTTCTGTTCAAAGATTAAATCCTCATCAATACTCTGCGTGGTGACTGTACAGTAAATTAATTCTTGTTGTAAAAATCAGGTTAGATCAAGTTGACCTTCATCAACCTCTGCTCCAGTTGTTTGTGGCCACGTGGGACAGTCCACAGAGCAAAATGTGAGAAGATCCGACTGTGGGACAAACTTGTGAATAAACCTGAAGAGTTGCTCAACTAGCACTAGTGTACACTGCACACCTCCATGCTCAAGCTGTCATTCCATCCCAGCCCATTTGACACCCTCCAGTTTGCCCATAGAGCAAACAGGAGTAGAGATGATGCCATCGCCAACCTGCTGCACACCACTCTGACCCACCTTGATGAGGCTAAAGGGAACTATGTGAGAATGCTGTTTATAGATTACAGCTCGGCATTCAATACAATAGTTCCCTCTCGCCTGAGTCAGAAGATGAGGTCGCTGGGAATCAACACCCAAATATGCAACTGGGTGCTCAGCTTCCTCATAGATCGCCCCCAGGTGGTCAGAGTGAGGGAAGGTGATATGTCTGGCCCACTGATCCTCAACACAGGCACCCCTGAGGGGTGCGTTCTGAGTCCACTGCTCTACAACATCTACATACATGACTGCATAGCCTCCAACAGTTCAACCTCCATCATCAAGTTCGCCGATGACACTGTGGTGCTGGGTCTTATCGCTGACAACAACGAGCAGGATTACCTGAACCAAGTGGAAGACCTGGCACTGTGGTGTCAGACCAACAACCTGGCCCTCAACATCAGCAAGACTAAGGAAAGGGTAGTTGATTTCAGGCGGAAACAGGGCAGGGGGCTCAGCCCACTCATCATTAGAGGAGAGCAGGTAGAGAGGGTCCCCATCTTTAAGGACCTGGGAGTGCACCTCACTCAGGAGCTCTCATGGTCACTGCACAGGGGTTACTTGGTATCAAAAGCAAGGCAGCGGCTGTACTTTCTCCGGCGGCTGAGGAAGTTTAAGGTCTCTCCCTCCATCGTGAGAGCATCCTTACAGGTTGTATCTCAGCCTGGTACCGAAGCTGTACTGTATGGGAATGAGCTGCATTCCAGAGGGTGGTACGCTCGGCAGATCTTACCATCAATGCATCCCTCACCACACTGGAGGAAACATACAGCAAGAGGGTGAGGGCGAGAGCCAAGAAAATCAGGCTGGATGCCTCTTACCCTAATGTTGGCCCCTTTACCCTGCTGCAGTCAGGCAGGCGTCTACGCTGCATAAAGGCCAGGACTGAGAGACTGAAGAAGAGCTTTTTCCCACAGGCAGTCAGACTTCTCAATGATGATGGACTTTAAATGGCACTTTTGCACTTTATGAACTTTTGCACAGAACATGCACTTTTTAAGTCAACTATCTTTATAGCATAACCTTTGGTAGATGCTTGTTTTTAAAAATGCTTCACTATTTATGAAAGTTTTCACAGTGATAGGCAGATTGCTTTACCCCTTTTTAATTTCACTGTAGGTAAAGAATGCTCTTTTTTTACAAAACATGTGACCAATAAACTTTTTGAACTTGAGATCTTTAACTGTGTGTGGACGGTTGTGGATCAGTCAAGTAAAATCCTTATTCTGCACAAAGAGAGATGGGCTGTTCATGTCTGCTGTAAAGCTAAATGAAAAGAATAAAGTGTGATGAAAGCAGCTGCAGAGTGAGTTCTGTTTGAACAGGAAGATTGAAGTACATCAGGCTGTTTCCATGAAAGCAAAGTTTATTAGGATTCATGGAAGACATGAGGTGAAAAAGGAGGGAAGCTGGTAGATGAACTCAGAAAGAGAACGACTGCATATCCAGATATATACACAGAGAATGAACTGGGAAACACAGGTGGAACTAATGAGGGTGGAGAAAAGAGTCATAAGGCAGGAACAGAAAGGTAGCAACACTTTGAAAGGTTAACAGGAAGTAGAGGCAAAGAAAAGCCAAAGTGGAGTCTTAAAGCCAGCGTCATGCCTGGCCTTTCTGGATCTTTGTTCTTTTTAAATTCTCTGTCATCAACACTGAATGAGTTGGACTGGTTGTCATGGTTCTTTTATTTTGGTAACTTCTTCCTTGGTTTCCTGGTTAATCTTCCTCCCTGTGTTTTTCCCTTTTTTGGTTCTTTCATTGGTTTCTCATTGTGGCTCCGCCCTGATTAGTCTCACCTGTGTCTGGTCACCCCTCTGCCTACTTGTGTGTATATACAGCCCTGCCTGTCCCTTTGTCCTCTGTCCACCCTCCTGTCTTCATGTCTCCTAGTGGTTTTGTCTGGTCACGTTTAGATTACCTGCCATCTCTGCAGCTCCTTCTGTTTTCTCTTGTTTTCATTAAATCCATTTTGTACCAACTCCTGCCTCAGCCTGCTCTGTCCTGTACTTGGGTCCTACCCCACTACCTGCAAACCTTTGACACTGATAAATGCTCAACAATCATCAGAGCACTCTGCTCAGTAAGAGGCACGTTAACTTCAGATATCTCCACCGTGTTTGTTCTTCTGTGTTTTAGATCATTTCTAGGAATCAATCTGACATCTTAGAGGAGAACATGCAAATATCAGCTTTATTTCTGCTTTAGATGTTGATGCTTTATGGAGCAATGTTTCCACATTTGTGTGTAGATGACACTAAAAGGTCAAAGGTGTGTTAACAGGTCCAGTTTGGTGCTGCTTTTACTTTGTCTTCATGTGGCCAA